>CAUYRT010078756.1:0-15583 GCA_963574885.1 Lepilemur ruficaudatus
GAGTAGATTTTTAAATGTAACAAGATAAGTCAACTTGAGTGGTAATATATTTTGGGAAATCAGCTCACTATAAATTGTGACTGTAAACATTATACTGTAAATGCTTTGTAGTTTTTCCCCCAATAAAAAAGAAAAAAAAAAAGAGATATAAACTCCCAACTGAAGAAAAAAAATCAGTAAAATCAATTTATAACTGAAATATAAAGTAAAAGATATAATGAATTCACTTGAGTGGCTTAACAACAAATTAAAAATGGCTGAAGAAAGGTTCAGTGAATATGAAGACATACTCATAGAAACTAACCAAGGAAAAGAGAGCTAAAAATCCTAAAAAAAATATAGAGATCTATCGACATATGGGATAATCTCTAACATTCTAACCTGTGTTTATTTGGAATAACAGAAGAGAAGAGAGTAAAAATTGGGCAGAAAAAATAAATTAGAAAAGAAATAATGGCAAAAAGTAACAGTAAATAATTTTCCAAATTGTTGAAAACCACTAAATTGCAAATACAGGAAGTTCAGCTAACATCAAGCAAATAAAGTACCATATTCAAGAACATTAGAGCCAAACAGCTGAAAATCAAATAGAAAATCTTAACAGAAGCAAAAGAAAAGAAAAATATGACTTACAGGTAACAATGTAGCAAACTATGCTTGATCTCATCAGAAGCAATGGTGTCTAGTAAAAATCTCATGACATATTTAAAAATTAAATTTAAAAATGTCAAGAGGAAATTATTTTTTATTTTTCAAAATATTAAGGGGGCATAAATGGTTTAGATTACATGAATCATTTTTGTAATGCTTGAGTCCTGGGTATAAGTGTCTCCATCACCCAGAGAGTGCTCATAGTATCCATTGGGTTCATTTATCCCCTTCTCTTACCCTCCCCCTTCCTTCCCCTACTCATTGCTTTCCACTGAGTTTTACTTCCCTCCGTGCACTTGTGTGCTCATCAGTTAGTTTCAATTTAATAGTTAGTACATGCGGTGTTTTTCCATTTTGACATACTTCACTTAGGAGAATGGTCTCTAGTTCCATCCAGATTGTTGCAAAAGATATTAATACATCTTTTTTTATGGTTTAGTGGTACTCCATGGTGTACATACATCACATTTTATTAATCTACTCATGAATTGATGGCAACTTCGGTTGATTTCACATCTTTGCAATTGTGAATTGTGCTGCAATAAACATTCGAGTGCAGGTGCCTTTGTAATAAAATGACTTATTTTCCTTTGGGTAAATACCCAATAATGGGATTGCTGGATAGAATGGTAGGTCTACTTTTAGTTCTTTAAGGAATCTCCATATTGATTTCCATAGAGGTTGTTCTAATTTACAGTCACACCAATAGTGCATAACCATGCATTTCTCTCTGCATTCATGCCAGCATCTATTGTATTTTGACTTTTTAATAAAATCCATTCTAACTTGGGTAAGTTAATATCTCATTGTGGTTTTAATTTCAAATCCCTTGATGATCGGTGACACTGAACACTTTTTTCATTTGTTTATTGGCCATTTGTCTTTCTTATTTTTGAGAAGCTTCTGTTCATGTCTTGTGCTCACTTTCTAATAGGGTTGTTTATGTTTTCTTGGTGATTTGCTTGAGTTCTTTTAATTTGTTTATTAGCCCTTTATTACATATGTAGCTTATAATACTTTCTCCAATTCTGTAGGTTGCCTATTTGCTTTGTTGATTGTTTCCTTAGCTGTGTAGAAAGAAGCTTTTTCGCTTAATCAAATCCCTTTTAAAATTTTTCTTGTTGCCATTACTCCCACTGGGGTCTTTTTTTCACAAATTCTTTGCCTAGGCTGATATTTGGAAGAGTTTTTCCTACATTTGTCTCTAGAACTCTTATGGTTTAATGCCTTAAATCTAGGGATTTTAGTCATCTTGTATTAATTTTATGAGTGTTAAGAGGTAGAGAACCTATTTGATTCTTCTGCATGTGGCTATTCAATCTTCCTAGCACCATTTATTGCATAAGCCTTCTTTTCCCAGTGTACATTGTTGTCTGTTTTGTCAAAGATCAGTTGGTTATAGGTAGATGGTTTTGTATTTGGTTCTCTGTTCTGTTCCACTGGTCTATGTCTCTATTTTTGTAATAGTACTATGCTCTTTTGCTTACTATAGACTTGTAGTATAGTCTGAAGTCTGGTAATGGGATTTCTCCGGACTTGTTCTTTTTGCTTAAGATTGCTTTGGTTATTCAGACTCTTTTCTGGTCCCAAAGCATAGAATTTTTTTTTAGATCTATCAAGTATGAATTTGGTAACTTGTTAGAGATTGCATTGAATTTGTAAGTCACTTTGGGTATTATGGGCATTTTTACAGTGTTGATTCTACCTATCCATGAGCTTAATATGTTTATTTATTTGTTTGTATCCTCTGCCATTACTTTCCTCAGAGTTTTGTAGTCCTTGTAGAGATCCTTTACCCCCTTGGTGAAGTATATTCCTGGGCATTTTATTTTCTTTGCAGCTATTGTAAATAGTATTGAGTCTTTGGTTTTACTCTTGGCTTGGCTGTTATTATTACATGGAAATGATACTGATTTATGTACATTGATTTTGTATCCTGAGACTTTTCTGATTTATTTATCAATTCCAGGAGACTCTTGGTGAAATCTTTGGAGTTTTATGGATACAAGATCATATCATCAGCAAAGAACAATAGTTTGATCTCCTCTTTCCCAATTTGGATACCTTTAATGGTCTTTCCATTGCCCTCATTGCCCTGGCTAGGACTTCCCACACTATGTTGAATAGAAGTGGTGACAGTGGGAACACTTGATTCATTCCAGTTCTTAGGGGCAATGGTTTCACTTTTCCCCATTCAATGTGATGTTGGCTGTGCATTTGTCATAAATGGCTTTTAGAACTTTGAGTTATATTTCTTCTATTCCTAGTTTCTTGAGAGTTAACATCATGAAAGGGTGCTGGATTTTGTCAGATGCTTTTTTCGCGTCTATAGAAATATCTTATGGTCTTTGTTTTTGCTTTTGTTTATGTGGTGAATCACATGTATTGATTTATGTATGTTGAACTATCACTGTATCCCTGGGATGAAGCTCATTTAGTCCTGGTGGATTATGTTTTTGATGTACTGTTGTATTTGGTTTGCTAGTATTTTATTGAGGATTTTTGAATTTACATTCATAAGGGATATTGGTCTATAGCTTTCTTTTCCTGACTTTGGTATCAAGGTGATACTGGCTTTGTAGAATGAGTTAGGGAGGATTTCCTCCTTCTTGATATTATGGAATAAATTTTGCATTATGGGTACAAGTTCTTCTTTGTAGATTTGGTAGAATTTGGCTGTGAATCCATCTGGTCAGGGGATTTTTTTTTGTTGGAAGACATTTTATTGCTGCTTCAATTTCACTGCTTCTTGTTGCTCTATTCAGGAGTTCTATTTCTTTCTGATTGAGTCTTGGAAGGTTCTGGGTTTCCATTCATTTGTCCATTTCCCCTACATTTTCTAGTTTATGTGCATAGAGATTTTTGTAGTATTCACAGATGATGTTTTTTATTTCTATTCTATCAGTTGTGTTATCTCCGTTTCCTTTCTGATTGAGCTTATTTGGGTCCCTTCTCTTCTATTCTTGCTTAATCTAGCAAGAACTCTGTTGATCTTATTTATGTTTTTCAAAAACCTACTTTTTGTTTCACTGACATTTTGTATTTTTATTTTCCATTTAATTTAGTTCTGCTCTGTCCTTTGTTATTAGTCTTCTTCTGGTGGCTTTGGGTTAAGGTTTACACATCTTTTTCTAGTTCCTTGAGATGTGATATTAGGTTATTAATTTGTGATCTTTCTTACTTTTGGATGTGGGCAATTAAGGCTATGAATTTTCCCCTTAGGAATGTTTTTGCTGAATCCTATTAATTTTGATAAATTTTGTGTCTCTTTTGCCATTCAATTCAAGGAATCTCTTTATTTTCATCTTAATTTCATTATTGACCCCAATAATCATTCAGTAACAAGTTGTTTAATTTCCATGAGTTTGTGTAGAATTGAGCACTATTTTTGAAATTAATTTCTAAGTTTAATTCATTATAGTCTGAGAAGATGCATGGTATGAAAATGATTTTTTAAAATTTGTTGAGACATGTTTTGTGAACTGAGATATGATTGATCTTGGAGAATGCTCCATGTGCTAATGAGAAGAATATATATTTGGTAGTTTTGGGGTAGAATGTTCTGTAAATATCTGTTAGGCCCATTTGTTCTAGGTTCTCATTTAAGTCTATTGTTTCTTTATTTATTTTCTGCTTTTATGACCTGTCCAGTTCTAATAATGGAACATTGAATTCTCTGGCAATCACAATGCTATTATTTCCTTGCTTAGCTCTAGTAGAATTTGTTTTATGTATCTAGGGTCTCCTGTGTTAGGTATATATATATTTAGGATTGTTATGTCTTCTTGAAGAATTGCTCCCTTTACCATTATATAATGACCATTTTTGTCTTTCTTTACTATAATTGATTTAAAGTCAATTTTGTCTGATATTAGAATGGCTACACCTGCTCTCTTTTGGTTCCATTTGTGTGGAATATTTTTTCCCATCCTTTCACTTTGAGCCTGTTTGCATTTTTTGTGGTTTAAATATGTCTCCTGGAGATAGCATTTAACTTCAGTTGTGTTTTTTCATCCATTCAGTCAGCGCATATCTTTTGAGTGGCATATTTAAGCCATTCATGCTAACAGATAGAATTGATATGTGTGATACTGTTCTATTCATCGTAATGGGTGGCACTTTGTTGCCTTGTTTTTCTTTGTGTGCTATTCATTTATAGGAGTTGTGAGCTTTGGCAATTTGGGAGGATTTTACATTGGTGTGTGTCTATAACTGATTTGTGTACAAAGCAGTTCTGAGTATTTCTTGCAGGGCAGATCTGGTCATGAAAAATTCCCTTAATGTTTGCTTATCTGGAAAAGACTTAATTTCTCCAACAATTGTGAAACTTAGTTTTGCAGTATACAAAATTCTAGGCTGGCAGTTGTTCTGTTTATGAAGATTGAAGATGGGGCCCACTCCCTTCTGGCTTATAAGGTTACCTCTGAGAAGTCTGCTGTTAGCCTGATGAGTTTTCCCTTGTAGATTGTTTTTGCTTATATCTTGCTGCTTATAGCATTATCTCTTTCATTTTGACTTTGGCCATATTGATTACTATATCCTATTTTCTACAGATCTCCCCAGTGTTCTATGACCATCTTGTATCTGGATGTCTGGATCTCTGGAAATACCAGGGAAGTTTTCCTCAATAATTCCCTCAAATAGATTTTCAATGCTTTTAGTGCTTTCTTCTTCTCCCTCAGGTATACCTACAATTTGTATGTTAGTTCACTTCACATAGTTGCATATCTCTCTAAGTAGTTGCTCTGCCTTTGCTGTTCTCTTCCCTGCTTCTTTAAATGATTAAGTTAGCTTAAGAGCCTTGACTTCAAGCTCTAACATTCTTTCTTCTCCTTGTTTTAATCTGTTGCTGAAACATGCTGTGTTTTGAAATTTCCTAAATGACTTTTTCATTTCCTTAAGTTCAATTATATCCTTTTGTATCTTCTATAGTTCTTTAGTGAGTTTTTAATTAATATCCTGAAACATTTTTTTGGCTTCTTTTTGTTGGTTTTCAACTTTCTCTTCAGTTCTATTTGTCTTCTTTTCCATCCATATTCTGAATTCCATTTCTGTCATTTTGACAATTTACTTGTAGTTGGAGTTTATTGCTATGTCTCCATTTGTTATCCCTTGGGAGTACTGATCTGTTTTGATTTTTCATGTTTCCAGGGTTCTTGCTGACTTCTTATTTGAAATCTCTTTTCTCAACTTGAGGCTAATAGGTTTGCAGGGCACCTGTTCCTTGCTGGAAACTCTCCTGTTTGATTAGAGTAAGGGGAAGTCCCTAGATGGTACCCCTTCCCCCATACTCTGAAATGCTGATGCAGTAGAGGAGGGGTGTGTGCACTAGAAGCCTATAATGTAGCTCTTCTAATTTGTTCTGCTTACCTTACATGCAGTGCTGTAGTCTTGGGGACGGTGTCTCAGGCCTGGTGGGACCTCTAGAGGCACAGAGGCTGAGCCTTGGGCTCCAATGTTAGAGCCTCAGGGTCAGGATTTGGGAGGGGCTTAAAGCAGGGCATCTGAGAAGGGCCTCTGAGCCAAAAGCAGAGCTGTGCAAGCAGTGGGGCTGATCTGATCTGGAGGGTGGGTTCTGGGCCAAACAGGCAGGAGGCTGTTGGGGCCTGGAGGGCAGAGTTGGCCAAGCAAGTGGCTTGCTCTTCTGCAGCCTTAGGGACTAGGCAGATGCCAGGTCAGTTGGGCAGAGGTCAGTTTCAGTGACCCAGGGACTGGAGAGTTCTCTCTGCCCTATCCAAGACCTGCTGAAGCAGTTGCTCAAAGCATCTCAGGTGCCACCTGTACCCCAGTCGATGTCAATGCTCAGATTCTGTCACACTGTAAGGGAGAAACACTTGGTTCCAGTCATAGGGTATGGGTCAAGAAGCCATCAGTTAGTCCATTCCCTCCCCAACCTGGTTTGATTTGGGATCACGTACTCAAGTGATTAGGATGGCTTTACCTGCTGCCCAATCCCTACTACACCTGTTGTCTGGTGCCATGACTCTGCACAAACTCCAGGCAGGTCCCTGGTCCAACCAGGTAGAAGTCTGTGGCAGTGGAAGGAGCTGTCTCACAACTTGCGCACCACCAGCAGGGTGATCGCAGTGTCCCAACACTCTCTCCTCCTATTCTTTATTGTGTCTTTCCCGATCTTGCTATATATGTATCAACCGATCACTTTTTTCCGCCCACACTGAGTGTTCCACATTGTTTCTCTGTGATTTCACAATGTTGGTTCAGAAAAGAGTGATTCATATTTAGGCAGCTGCCAGCATTTTTCACTTCTTTACTTGGGAGCAGTGTGCTGGCATGCTGCTTCTAGTCCACCATTTCTCCCCCAAAAGGGAATATTATAGTAGAAAAGGGACCCTTGAAAAATTAGGGTGAAATAAAGATAATTTAATATTAAATGAAAACTGAGTTAATCTATCACCAGCTGAATTCCACTACAAGCAATATTAACATATGACCTTCCAGTTGAAGAAAATTTAATCAAAGATAAATTTGATCTACATAAAGAAATGAAGGAAACCAAAGGGAGTAAATCTGTTTGTATTAATAAAAGTATTTTATTCCCTTTAATTTACACCTGTTAAGGTCACATATCAATTTAAAAAGTTTAAAGTAAAAAAAAAAAGATTAAAAGTGGGATTTATGATGTATATCAAGAGGACTGCAACAAATCTAGATGTGATAATAACTAAAATAGGATGGCATCGGCATAAAAGGAGACAAATCAATCAATGGAACAGAATAGAGAACCAAGGAATAAAACCATATATGTAAAATCAACAGATCTTTGACAAAGCAGACAAAAACATACACTGGAAATAGGATGCTCTGTTCAATAAATGGTGCAGGGAATATTGGATATTCATATGCAGAAGAATGAAATTGATTTTCTATCTCTCACCATATAAAAATTAGCACAAGATGAAAAAAATTAGATGTAAAACCTGAAACCGTAAAACTTTTAGAAGAAAACATAGAAAAAACTCTTCAGGACATTGACCTAGGCAAATAATCTACAACTAAAAGTCCAAAGCAAATACAACAAACATAAATAAATGGGACTCAATTAAACTGAAAAGCTTCTTAACAGCAAATGAAATAATCAACAGCATATATGGACATCCTACAGAGTGAGAGAAAAAAATATTCACAAGCTACACTTTTGATGAGGGACTAATATCAAGACTCTACAAGAAACCCACACAAATTAGCAAGAAGAAAACAAATAACCCCATTAAAAAGTGGACAAAAGACATGAACAGTTATTTTTCAAAAGAAGATATAAAGATGGCCAACAAACATGAAAAATGCCCAACATTACAAATCATCAGGTAAATGCAAATTAAAACCACAATGAGCTATCATCATACCACTGTCAAAATAACCATTATTAATAAGTCAAAAAACAAGAAATGTTGACACAGAGTGGAAAAAACATGCTTATACACTGTTGGTAGGAATGGAAATTACTACAACTTGTATAGAAAACAGTTCGAAGATTCCTCAAAGAAATAAAAGTTGATCTACCACTGCTGGGTATATATCCAAAGGAAAATAAGTCGTTATATTTTAAAAAAGTGAATGCATATATTTATTGCTGCACAATTTAAAATTACAAAGATATGAAATCAACCTAAGTGCCCGTTAGCTGATCGATAAAGAAAATGTTGTATATGTATGTGTATATGTATGTGTATACACACAAGACACACACACACACACACACACACACACCATCGAATACTACACAGCCATTAAAAAATGACATAATGAAAGCCACAAAATAGTGTCTTTTGCAGTAAATTAGAAATGGAGGCCATTATCATAAGTGAAGAATCTCAGGAATAGAGAAACAAATACTACTTATTCTCACATATAAGTAGGAACTAAACAATGGCTGTACCTGTTCACATAGAATGGTATAATTGACATTGGGAACTCAGAAGGGATATGGTGAGAGGAGGATGAGGGATTAAAAATTACCTATCAGGTACAGTGTAAACTATTTGGGTAATGGGTATGCTAAAAGCCCTGACTTCACCACTATACAGTTCATCTATGTAACAAAAAACCACTTGTACCCCCTAAATCTATGGAAATGAAAATAAATAAAACAAAATGAACAAACAATAACAGAGGACATAAACACATGGAAAACCATACAGTGTTCATGGATTGGCAGAATCAACATTGTTAAAATGTCTATACTACCCAAAGTAATCTACAGATTCAATACAATTCCTATTAAAATGCCAACATCATTTTTCACAGATCTAGAAAAAATACTTCTACACTTTGTATGGAACCAAGGAAAACCCCGCATAGCCAAAGCAACCTTAGCAAAAAGAACAAATTGGGAGGGATCAACTTAGCAGACTTCAAGCTATACTACAAGGAAGGTTATAGTAACCCAACCAGCATGGTATTGACACAAGAAAAGAGACATAGACCGATGGAATAGAATTGAGAATCATATAGCCATCTGATCTTGACAAAGTAGACAAAAACATACACCGGGGAAAAGAATTCCTATTCAATAAATGGTGCTGGGAAAACTGGATGGCCACAGGTAGAAGACTGATACAGGATCTGCACCGCTTACCACTCACAAAAATCAACACACAATAAATAACAGACTTAAATCTAAACCATAAAACCATACAAATTCTAAAAGAAAATGTTGGAAAAATCTTATAGATATTGGACTAGGCAAACAATTCATGAAGAAGACCCCAAGAACAATCACAGCAACAGTAAAAAATAAATAAGTGGGACCTGATCAAATTCAAAAGGTACTGCACAGCCGAAGAAACAGTCACAAGAGCAAACAGACAACCTACAGAATGGGAGAAAATTTTCGCATGCTACACATCCAATAAGGGGCTGATAACTGGAATCTATTTAGAACTCAGGAAAATCAGCAAGAAAAAAATCAAACAACCCTATCAAAATGTGGGCAAAGAACATGAACAGAAACTTTTCAAAAGAAGACAGAAGAATAGCCAGCAAACATATGAAAAAATGTTCAACATCTCTAATCATCAGGGAAATGCAAATCAAAACTGCAATGAGGTATCACTTACCTCCAGTGAGAATGGCCTTTAATAAAAAGTCCCAAAACAATAAATGTTGGCATGGATGCGGAGAGATAGGAACACTCCTACATACCTGGTGGGATGGCAAACTAGTGCAACCTCTGTGGAAAGCAATATGGAGATATGTTAAAGAGATACAAGTAGATCTACCATTTGATCCAGCAATCCCATTACTGGGCATCTACCCAGAAGAACAAAAGTCACTCTATAAAAAAGACACCTGCATTTGAATGTTTATAGCAGTCCAATTCACAATTGCAAAGTTGTGGAAACAACCCAAATGCCCATCAATACATGAGTGGATTAATAAAATGTGGTATATGTATACCATGGAATACTGTTCAACTGTAGGAAACAATGGTGATATAGCATCTCTTGTATTTTCCTGGATAGATTTGAAACCCATTCTACTGAGTGAAGTATCCCAAGAATGGATAAACAAGCACCACATGTACTCACCAGCAAATCGGTTTCACTGATCAACACCTAAGTGGACATATAGGAAGAACATTTATCGGGTGTTGGGCATATGGGAGGGGGGACGAGGGGATGGGTATATACATACATAATGAGTGTGATGTGCACCATCTGGGGAATGGACACGCTTGAAGCTCTGACTCCAGGGGGAAAAGGGGGGAAAGGCAACACACGAAACCTAAACATTGTACCTCCATAACATGCTGAAATAAAAATAAATAAATAAATGTTTATGCCTGAATTTAGGAGATTAACATATTTTCATAATCCTTTTTACCTATATCTATATGGCCTTTTACTTGACTATATGATAGTCTTGTTAAAATTATAGTATTAATAAAATGTTTACATATTAAATCATTAAAAAGATAAATAACTACATTCATTTTCAAAACATAAGTTTTTCTTCCATTAGTGCATGTCTCACAGAGAAGGGTGAGTTTCTGGTTAGTATATGAAACAGCAGTATGTCAATGTTTCTGCTATGCATATAGTAATTCCTTGCTAAATGGGAAATGTGTTTTTAGAAAATGTCGCTCAGAGGAAAAATGCATTAAGCAAACACAGTAAGAGGCTGGAAGAAATAGTTGCAATAATATTGTACTTCAGAATACGTCTGCAATTACTCCTCATATGCTTAGCACCCCATGCTGTTCAACAATTTGGCTTTAGAACGTACTTTGTTGTTACCTGCTCTGGAACTAAATACAAATGAAATTATTCAGCTGCCTGAAAAATTACTTTATATTTGGGGAATCTTAAATTCTATTTTAAAGAAAAAAATAAAGGGTACTGTTCATGAATATGCCTAATGTACTGATACCTGAACTGAATTTGCTGAGTAAAAAAGAAACCAGAGAAATTAGAAAAATGTCTAAACAGTTTCAACCTTAATAAAATCTTTAAATTATAGTATTTATGAGAAATTAGCAGCTTTGCTTTTTGTAATTATGCTATTTTGACCAAACAACTTCCAATTTATGAGTGTAGCTTATGTGAAAGTTTAGGCTATAGTTCTGTTTGGTTTTTTGGGATTTTTGTAACATTATAAATGTAGAGATGGATTATCACACATGTCAAGCACTCTTCATAATTTGCCACTGGCTGTGGGCTTTATGTAAGGAGTTTGGATGAAGACTCTATATTGCCTTTATGAAGGTTTCTTACAAGCATCCACAGATGACTTGTATTGCTCCTATTTTTGTATAATTACAGCAATTTACAGCCCTAATTTAGTATTTTTAGCACATGACATACCTGGAATTATTATTTGGACCAATAAGTTTATATTTCATGTTAATATTTATTTCTGTGGTGTTTAAGGGCATTGTGGAAAGAAGTCTTACCTGCCATGTCAGGATTAAATTACACACATAGTGAGATCTCTTCCAAGCAGATTATTGATGGAGACTAGAAAACGTAACTAGATATCTCTTACCTCTGAGCATGTTACTCAATATTGGCAACAATAGAAAGTTTTGTTAACTTATGAATTAAATGAGTTTGTCATTAATTTTCTATAGAGATTTAAGGAAAGCCAATGTAATGCAGTTTAATAAATGCAGTCATTGGAAATTAACTGGCATAACTTGGAATCTGGCTCCACCTTTACTTCCATTTGTAGTTTGAGACTCCAAACTTGGCTTCTTTGTGATTTGGTTTCCTTATTCAGAAAGTTGTGCTACATTTTTAAACTTCTAGGTATGTGATGTGGTAATCAAGGTATATTCGTTCATTTTAAAATGTCTAGGCCTGTACATGTCTATATTAACAGAAATTTACTGATGGATTTGTATGTCACTTATTTTTACCAGAATTAATAGTCTATGCTAGAAATTACAAAATTAAAGCAAGATTTTGTTCCATGTAAATAGTTATTAATTTTTACCCATCTAGATTCACTTTCATAATTCTAAGAGAATATATAGAAAAAATTTTCTTGTATGATACTTGAAAAATACAGAACTGTGAGAAATATCACTTTAGAGCTCACTGAAAATTATTTGAACTACTAAAGATGACCCTACTATTATTTCAATATCTATTGGTATAACTGAGGCATCTTTGAAAAATAATTCTCTTTGAATTTAAATAGATGGGAAAAGAAAAACATACTATGCTTTATATAGAAGGGTTTTTTTTCTTTTCACCTGTTAAACTCAGGAGTTCTAGACTGGAATAATTTAGAAAATTTTGTTTTAATACACAAATATTGCAGAAAGCCTGCACATTCCCAGTATGTTAAATGACTTTCAACAAAAATAACCTTTAATACCTGAGACACTTAATCATTTGTGAGGGATTTCAAGGCAATCTTGAAACATCTTCATGCCAATTTTATTCCTTGAAATTTATAATTAAATATTTATTATGAAAAATGTATGTATAAAAATAACTCATAAAATTTCATTAATTTAGTTCAGTTAAACCATGAGTTATCTTCACATGTAACATAGTTAAATAGGATTGTGAAAATGCATTTTGTAAACATCTCATTTCAAGTTAATTTTATATAAATATACTGCCTCTACAAAATGATTTTCCATACATTCTTTTCAAGTTATACATTTGATAAACGGTAAACATCCTGAATTTTAAATTCTAATTAATTGTTTGTTGTATTAAAGCCCTTTGTCATAGTTAGCAGTGATCATACCTACTATACATTATGTTTTAACCAATTGTTCAAACTATTTTATTTCAAAAGGACTAATTTAACATAATTTGCACTAAAAGTCAATTAAATGAAGAATCATGACAAATAGTATATACACACTTTAAATCCTTAATTTTACATAAAACATGCATTTTTTAGACAATCTTTTCACGGTTAGAGAAATGACACTTTGTTGAATGTGGATGCCCTATTTATATCTTGATTTTGTCATTTTTGTCTAACCCAGTAACAAAATACAGATATGTTTACTTCAGGTTCTTTTAAAGTACTGAACAACATATAGAAATTTGTGTCTTCTGAATGCAATTTTTTTTTTAATTTTTAATATTTAACTGTCAGATTTGTCTCATAGCTGAATCCTAATAAGAATATTTTCTTATTTTTTCTATTTTAATAAAACAGAGAACATAAAAATGGCCAAACATATTTCATTGTTTTATATAATATGTAATAGAATTGTATAATGATAATGACGATTACTTCAGGAATAAACACATTTGGAAATGAACCTAAGTACCTCATGGTAAGCTTGTAATTCAGGTAGTAGGATCCAAAGTAAGTGTAATATATATAGGGAGAATACCTACAAGCTCTAATTATTCATTATCCTGACATGAGTATTAGGTCATATATTCTAAAAATAAATATAACAATTTAGCTATTATGGCATTTCCTTTGTTTGAAAAATGATAGTTTTTACTAAGGCCTAATATAAATATTTTGAAAAAATGTTCATATTATATTTCTTTTTCACATGGAAATATTTGTATCTGTGGAATATTTATTTTATATTATATTTTTTATTTTAAAGATAAATCAATTATTATAGATGTTTTAGATATAAGCCAAAATCATTTTTTTCATTTATATATGCATAGAGATTATTGATTAAAAATATTTAATTTTGATCAAGATTATACATAGTATATTAAAAACCAAAAAATACATTCTCTATCCATTTTAAACTATTAAAATACTACCATAATTTATACAACTTAACATTTTTTATATAAAAATTTATTTAAATGTAAATCTATAATAAGACATGAAAGTATAATGTACATTACCTATTTGATCTAAGAATAACTTAAACTGATTTGGAAAGTTTGTATCTGAAACTTTGTTATCATTTGATGAGCAACTCCCCATTCCCTCACTCTCCATCCTCCTATTCTCTGGTAATCATCATTCTAGTCTCTACTTCTATGAGTTTAACTTTTTTATATTTCACATGTAGGTGAAATAATACAATATTTCTAGGCCTAGCTTGTTTCACTTAACATAATATCTTCCAGGTTCATCCATGTTATCACAAATGACAGGACTTCCTCCTTTTTAAATGCTAAATAGTATTTCATTATGAAATATGCCACATTTTCTTTATTCATCCCTTTGTGGACACCAAAACAGCATGGTACTTTCATAAAAATAGACAGATCTACCAATGAAAAAGAATAGAAAACTCAGAAATAAACAACTCATGTATACTTAATGGATTTTTGACAAAGGTACCATGAAAACACATGAGGAAAAGAATCTCTTCAATACATGGTGTTGCATATACTGGCTGTTCACATGCAGAAAAATGAAATTGGAACTTTATCTCATACCATACACAAAAATCAACTCAAAATGGACTACAGACTTAAATGTAAAACCTGAAACTATAAAATTACTATAATAAAAATGTAGGGGGAAAAGTTCCCCAATATTTCTTTGAGCAATGTTTATTTTTTTTGGATATGAACTCAGAAACATCAACACAAAAAGCAAAACTAGGCAAATGGGATGGCATTGAACTAAAAAAGGTTCTACACAGAAGAAAGAGCATTTAACAAAGTGAAGAGACAACTCACAGAGTGGGAGAAAATATGTGCAAGCCATAGATCTGGTAGGGCTTAATATCCAAAATATAAAGGAAAATCAAACTCAATAGTAAGAAAACAAATTACCCAATTAAAAATGGGCAAAGATAGGGATTCAGTTTCCTTCATGGGCATGTGTCTATCCAATTTTCCAAGTACCATTTATTGAATAGGGAACCCTTCCCCTAGTATATGTTTGTGTTTGTTTTGTCAAAAATCAATTGGTTTTATTTCTTGGTTCTCTATTCTGTTCCACTTATCTATGTGTCTACATTTATACCACCACCATGCTGCTTTGGTTACTATGGTCTTGTAGCATAATTTAAACACTAGTAATATGATGCCTCTAGATCTGTTCTTTTTCCTTAGGATTGATTTGGCTATTCAAGTATTTTTAAAATTCCATATGAAGTTTAGGATTGTTCTTTCTAATTTTGTGAAAAATGACATTGGTATTTTATTTTCTTTCCAGCTACTGTAAATGGTATTGAGTTCTTGTTTTGACTCAGCTTGACTGTTTTTAAAGTATAGACTGTTTTTAATAGTGCTACTGATTAATGCACACTAATTTTGGAATCCAAGACCTTACTGAATTTATTTATCAATTATAGTAGTCTTTTTGAGGAATCATTAGGGTTTTGTAAATACAACATCATATCATTGGCAAACAGGGATAATTTGATCTCCTCTTTTCCAATTTGGATGCCCTTTATTTCTTTCTCTTGCCTGAATGCTCTGGCTAG
This sequence comes from Lepilemur ruficaudatus, assembly GCA_963574885.1. Lineage (NCBI taxonomy): Eukaryota > Metazoa > Chordata > Mammalia > Primates > Lepilemuridae > Lepilemur > Lepilemur ruficaudatus. The sequence goes on from CAUYRT010078756.1 coordinate 15,503, forward strand.
GACGTCCAGTACTGTGTTGAATAGAGGTGGTGACAGTGGGCATCCTTGTCTTGTTCTAGTTCTTAGGAGGAATATTTTTAA
>CAUYRT010078758.1:0-12320 GCA_963574885.1 Lepilemur ruficaudatus
TTGTGACTTTTTGATAAAGGCCATTCTCACTGGAGATAAGTGATATCTCATTGCGGTTTTGATTTGCATTTCCCTGATGATTAGAGATGTTGAGCATTTTTTCATATGTTTGTTGGCCATTATTCTGTCTTCTTTTGAAAGTTTCTGTTCATGTCCTTTGCCCACTTTTTGATGGGGTTGTTTGATTTTTTTCTTGCTGATTTTCCTAAGTTCTAAGTAGATTCTAGTTATCAGCCCCTTATCAGATGTGTAGCATGCGAAAATTTTCTCCCATTCTGTAGGTTGTCTGTTTGCTCTGGTGACAGTTTCTTTGGCTGTCCAGAAGATTTTTAGTTTGATCAGGTCCCATTTATTTATTTTTGTTGTTGCTGTGATTGCCTTCGGAGTCTTCTGAGCTTTTTAATTCTTGGTTCTCCACTGATTTTATCCAACTAAAGCTGTAGAAGAAACCATCAAAGATTCACTCAACAACTGTTGTTTATTTTCTTTGATGTGGTTTTATCTGTGGAAATCTGATTTCAGTTTATACATTGATTATGATTTCATCTTGTTTTTGTCTTTGAATCATGTTAAATCATCTGTTGGGACAGTGACTGTGCAGAAGCATTTTGAGACTCTGGACAATATTTAAGAAAAACAAGTATAACTAGAAGTATTATAAGAACTGACTGGAAGGCACTCCAAAATTGTGACCTCAGATTTTCCAGGCACGGCCAAGAAAACAAGTCCCAAGTACTCCCCTAGTCTATCTTGTATAGCCTTTTATATAATAGTTTCCTCTTTTAATTAGTTATAGATTGTTTTACTTGTACTAATCCAGGTACAACCTGAAGTACTACCATTGGTATAGACTCCTCCCTGGTTGGTCAAAAGAAAATCCAAGGCTTCTGGTAAGGAAATAGATTTCACAAAAGAGATTAGGCTAATTATTGTATATCAGGCCTGATACTGACCTTTTTATTTTTTAATATAAGACCCATCAACAAACAATTTAATATTTGGTATTAGAGTATCCAAAAGTTCTGTTCTGGGTATGGATACTTCTGGATTTACAGAATCACAATGAGGAGATTCTCTTCATTTGGTAAGGGTCATAGAGTTGTTATATCCAGAGTGTTAACACTGGCAGACGTAATATAAGAAGGAAAAACTAACAATCCATATTTAATCAATCAGTATAAAAATTTTGGGTACTTTCCAGTAGCAATAGAAAGTGGTAAACTGTGGTAACATTTTTTCTTTTGATATGGGATCTCACTATGTTACCCAAGCTGGTCTTGAACTCTTGGGCTCAAGCATTCCTCTTGTCTCAGCCTCCTGAGTAGCTGGGATTACAAGCATGTGCCACCAAGCCTGGCTACCCATGGTAACATTTTATTTCAATTATTTGTATAAAATGTAAAGATGTCTTTGCTGGTTTAGTTGATGTTTATAATTGCTCTGTGGCAAAGAGGCTATTTAGCTGTCAAATTAAGGTGTAGGCTATGAGAAGTAATGGTTCCTGGATGTGTGCTGTGTCACTGAGTTAATATACTGAAAGTATGGCCTTATGTTTTCATGTTTGTAAAAAAAGAAAGAAAGATAAAAAGGTTTATGATAATCTAGGAAGAATCAATGTCTAATTTTATGAACTCTGTTCCAGTTGGTTTGAATATGTCATGGAGTCGTTTGCCCATAGAGATTTGGGAACCAGAGCTATTTCTTTGGTAATTTCGCAAATCATATGTAACAAAAGTAATCTAATGTCTGAACAAGCTGTAATTTGGTCATGGGAACTGTAGTAAATTTTGTCTGAAAATAAATCCTGTCTGTTACATTGGTAGGTTATTGTGTCACAAAGTATAACCAGATTTTTCAGCTATAGGTTAGGATTTGGGAAAGGATTTAGGATTGTTGGAAATCTCATATTTGAGTGGTTTTACTAAACCAACGCAAAATTCATTTTATTTTAAGCTTTCTACAACTTATTCTCAATTCTTCTTTTACTTTTTTTCTTTCACAGACAGGCACAACCAATTATTTTATTTTATTTTTTCTTATTAAATTCTCTAATTAGGTTTTAGAATTGTAGATTATACATTTCCTGTATCAGCCTCTGTCAGATCCTCTGTAAAGAGCGACATAATTTCTTTATTGGTCTTGTGACAAGGGCATTGCCCTTAATCACAGCACAACTTAATAGTTGCTCTTTTGCTGAATATTGAGAAACAAAACTTTCATGTCTAGTTTTACCTTTTTTCTTTCTCCTTTATTTTTATTTATTTATATTTTTTCTTTGAGACAGAGTCTCACTCTGTCACCCAGGCTGGAGTGCAGTGGTATGATCATAGCTCATTGCAGCCTCCAACTCCTGGGCTCAAGCAAGTACTGAAAAGATTCTGGTAATGTTTTACCATTTTTAAAGTCATGGTTATCAGAATTATTCAAGAATAATTCAATCAATTATTGATTCAAAGGGTATCAATATTTGAATAGTCATTGAAAATGAAACATCTGAAAAGATTTTTGTTAGAAATGCCTACGTTCCCACATCTGGCTTCTCTTGATTTCTGCTAAGTTAACTTCAGATTTTTTATCCTTTACCCATGCTCCACCACCCCCCACCCACCACAAACATGACCACCAGTATGTCAGTATGTGTAAATTTATTTATTCAACAAATACTTATTGAACACCTACTATGTGATATGTCTGTAAATAAGAGGCACTGAGAATATAATGATGAATAAAATAGTGAAAATTCCTGACCTTATGGAGTTTATATTCTATAAAGAAGAATGATTAATAAAATAGAAAATAAATAAAATCATTTCAAAGGTATTTTGAAAGAAACAATCTAGAGGCTGAAGTATAGAAGGACAGTAGAAGAGTGAGGGAGATGGTAGGCTGGAGCAGATCTTTCTGCAGAGGTGGCACTTAAGCTTTAACCTGAAGGAGGAGGACAAAGGTACCCATGTAAAAAGATATGAGGAGAATCTTCCAAGTAGAGAGAACTCTACATACGAAGGGCTTCATGTGCTCTAGGATTTGTAAGATCAGTGTAGCTGGTGCATAGAGCAGCAGGAGACTGGGTTAGATGGAGAGGCAAAGGCTATTGTGTGCAGCACATTGTAGGCTACTGTAAAGATTAAAGGTAGACATTAGAAAAATTCAATTCCAAATGCAGAAAATATTTTGTGCAGCACATTGTAGTACGCTACTGTAAAGATTAAAGGTAAGCATTAGAAAAATTCAATTCCAAATGCAGAAAATATTTTTAGATCTCAGATTTTAAAGGTGCTTTTAGACTAAGTTCAAATTGTAAATTTATTTTTCTATATTCCATCAGTCCCATGCATTAAGTTTGAATTGTAAACATAATAATTTCTTTAGAGCCCTTTTATGAATTCTTTCTGTAGCCTTAAACTTAGAAAAGGAAATTAAATAACGTGATATTTGTTAGTATTGAACTACTGGTGGGATGGTATTATGGCTTAAAGGAGATACTGTATTACTGATTTGTTAGAGGTTATAGTTTCCTTTCCTTTCCTATGAACATTATCAGTTAATATGCTACCAAAAAGTAAGAATTTCATGCATTTTTATTGCTCAATCCAGAGTACTAAAATTTTCCCCTTAAAGTTTATCAGAAGGAAAGCTGGAAGGTTTAGTGTATCTTCTTAAATCATAGGATAAACATACTAATAATAAATTAAATAATTTATTTTAAATTCTATCAAAAGGCTAAAGCAAGATTTGTTTTTTCTTCTATACCAGGCATGTCCCTTTGTCATCGATATCTATGCAGAAAAATGCAAGCCAAGAATTAAAGCTGTTCATATGGAGCCATGTAGTGGGCAACTTGAGAAGGCCATTTGTAATTCTGTTCTTAACAAAGGCGATGCCAAATTAATGGATGGCTATGAAAATATAATCGTACATACTTATAATTGTAACACCTGGATAACATCAGTTATTGAAAACAAGGTATTATGAGCTGGTTCCCCTTTTAGCTACGAAGTTTACTATGTTACATCTTCTTTCTCATTCTATTCTTACATGGTAATTAAATATCCCATTACATTAATAATGTTTGTTATGGATAATTATTCTTTCTCCTCAGATTTCTAACTCAAGCTGGGCATGACAATTTTCATATGATTTTTAAAAGTTTGAGATCGTTGTTTTTCTCTTAAAATATGAAAATTAAATATTTGGAGATTAATGGAGATAGAGCATAATCTAGGCACAAAATATTTAGTTACCAAAAGTCTTCACATATACATAGCTATTTTAATAATAGACATCATATTTTAAAGAAATATTATAAACAAAGAAAAAAATTTAACCCATGTTTTTACACCAACTATGCAATCAGATCTTATAGACTATCATCATTTTATCTAAATAAATGTATTCTGCTGCCCAGGACCTACTTTTAGCAAGCTAATTATTTCTAGCTTTGGTCATCTTTCCTGCCACTATCAATATTACAGGTCAAGAGAATACATGCATAAATTCTTAAAAGTCAGAAGCATCTAGTTCTTTAGAAATTATAAATTTTCACAAAACCTTACACCTGATGGCTGGGTACTTAGTACTGTTGGCTTATTTCTTTTAGTTCCTAGGCAAGACTTATATTATTTTTATGCCTGCAATAAATTTCTTAAAATACTTAATGTTTGGCTGAGTTTTTAGTCAATCTGAGAATATATTATATAACTAACTCTTTTAGTCAGAATAGGAGCCACCAGAAAGTATAAAACATGGTCTCTGCTTTCAAGGAGTTTATGGATTAGTTGGAAAGACAAAATTGATACTCTCAAAAGAAATAAGAGAAAACTTAAACATTAAATAATATAGTACTGTTTATATGTGCTATAGGAGTTTTATTCTATTTGTTTCTCTTGTAATTGTTGTGAATTTGGACCATAGAAGTTGAGGAAGGATTGGATAAGGGGAAAGGGGATGGTGGTTCAGGGTGGTGAAGGATGATGAGGGTTTAAATATACAGACAGCCTTTAGAAGCAGGAGAAACAGTGTAAGAAGAAACATGGCAAAGGGTCAATATGAAGTGTAGAGGAAAGAGTGAGAATATCTGCTTTGCAGAAGCAGACAGCTTTATTTGGAGGAGTATTAGGAAGGTAAATAACAGATAGAGTGGATCTAGATTAGATATGTTATTTTGGAAATGAGATAGAGGAGTTTAGACTTGATTAAATAAGCTTGAGTCCCCAACTAGTAGATTGCAATCTTCAAATCATATAGCCTTGGAGGGTGGCTCCTAAGATCCAGCATGTTTCCCTTTCTACCTTCTATGTTTTATTAGGATTAAACGGATAGAAGGGAGTCTAATTCACACTAATTCACTCTGCTATTACCTACCATTTCTCAATCCTCCACCTCCTTTTCCCAAGGAAAATTAAACTTTCTTCACCAAAATGTGATAATAATACTAATATTTTAGAGCTTACTGTTGCTAAGCATTTACATATATTAATGTATTTACTTCTCACAACCCTATGAGGTAAGTGCTGTCCTCACTTTACACACTGGAAACTGAAGTGCAGGGAAGTTAAATAACTTGCAAAAGGTCACACAGCCAAGTAGTAGAAGAGTTGAGGAATGAATTCAGGCAGTCCTTTGTAGTCATTAGGGAGTGATAGTAGTTTCTTTAGCAGGGGAAGATTTTGACGCCTGCATTTTCCCCAGTTATCCAGCTTTATTTTGCATTCCCTTGCTTCTTATCCACCCTAGAGGCCATTATCCATTCTCTTCAATTGTGGCTTCTTACATGAAGTCTTCTTTGAATCCCCAGTCTGAGCTATTGTTCATCTTCTGTGTTTATATAGCTCCCAGTGAATAGCTTTATTACAAGACTCAGCAAAGTATTTTATAATTGTCATTTTATTTGTCTGCCCTAGACTGGGAGGTAGGGCTCAGGAATTGTATCTTTTCTCTCAGAGTTCCTAGACCTTAGAACAGTGTCTGACACACAGTTGATAATAAATATATGTTTATTGAATGATTAAATGAATGAGGAACATAATTAAAGGGATGTTTTAGGCATATTAGTTGTAAGGTAGTAATAGAATGAATGGAGGGTAGAAAACTAGAGATAGAATAAAAGAAATAGAGACTATTGCTATAGTAAACCAAGGATGAGATAATGTGACGCTAGTAACCATAATGGCCTGAGAGTGAAGATTAAAAGTTAAATTCAAGTCACATGTAGAAGAAAAAGGTTATATAATTAGCGACAGATTGGAAAGAGAATGAATGAGAAAAAGTCACAGATACTAAGTTGGAAAAAGGAGCCAGTTTGTACAAATTTGTGGCGGACTATATGACATTAAAACAGAATTTCAGTGCTTATTCTGAGGTTTATATTTCTCTGTAATTATTAAAGAAAGGACCAGCAACTTATGAAATCTTTTTTTTATAGTCAGATGATAAAGTGATTATTCACATCAACAATGAGCTAAGTAAAAACTGCATAAACAACAGAGGACTCAACATATTTGCAGTGGAAGTGGCACCAAAATCTGCAATGGTAATGTATTATTTTCTAATGAAAGCCTTTTGTTTTATCTCTTTGAAAAGAAATTTTTGCTATTAATGCTGTTAATAAACATGTAGATATGAAATGAAGTGGAAAATTATTTCAAGTGTAATGTTTATATCAGTTTCATTCTATACTTAAATTCTAAGGCAGTTCTGTTACTATTTGGTTGAATGACTGGGAAGTTCATTAACCTCTCTGTTCTAGTCTCTTTAAATGTGAAATTAAGATGATATCACTAGTTTTAGGTACTTCACAAGGTCAACATAACGATAAAAATAAAATGTGCATGAAAGTACTTTTGAACATCATATAGAAATATAAAGTGGTACTAATAGTAATAAGAATTTTGATAACCCAACGTGTTTTTATCTACATTATTAAGATTTTATAAGGTAACTTGAGAGGGAAAATATCTCTGAGTTTGAAATAAACAACTAAGTCAAGAGCGAGAAACAGCTATAGTTCTGGTATCAGCAGTACTCTAGGTTTCTGATTTAGGCAGGAGTTCAAAGGCACGGACGAATCAGTAGATCCCTGGGGTCTAGTGAAGGGAAAAAGGAGAAAGCTTTCTATTCTTACTCTTTCTTTCTCCAGACTGTCCATGAAATCCTTTTTTTTGAGACAGGACATTGCTCTGACGCCTAGGCTGGAGTGCAGTACCTTGATCACAGCTCACTGTAACATGGATTGCTCAAGCAATCCTCCCAACACAACCTCCCAGCTAAATGTGCTATCACTCCCAGCTAATTTTTAAATTTTTTTGTAGAGTCAGGGTTTCACTGTGTTGCCCAGGCTGGTCTTGAACTCCTGGCCTCAAGCTATCCTCCTGCCTCAGCTTCCCAAAGTGCTGGGATTACAGGCTTGAGCACTGTGCCTAGCCCTCGAAATCCTAAAACATTCTGGAACAGGGTAAAGAGAGATTATCTTTTCTGATTCTCCAAATAAGATTTCAGAAAATGTCTAGGCTTAGCAAGGAAAGGTATTTACTCCACTTTCTGTCATTTTTCTTTACCCACATTTACACACATCAACTGACAATTAGTATGTTAGGGTAGGATTTAGACTGGATTTTATCCTGTTAGATCTCAGAGCATAGCTTTCCAGTGCCTGTAAAGACAATACTACAGAATTTTATCTGCATAGGGATATTTTTTACACAAGACCTAGAAATGTCCTAATTGAAAAATATCCAAAAATAACAATATACAAAAGGAAAGTAAATGTTTTCTCTTTTTATGTGCAGGTTTGTCAACATGTAATGCCTCTGAATGAACAACAAGAGTGGATATATTATTGTGTATATTCCCTTATTTCTTAAATCTAAGAAGTATTTCAGATTTATTCTATTTGTTAATCAACTAAATACTAATCAATTTAACTGATATACCTAAATAATAATCTATTTAATTTATATGCATTTACATTTTATGTCCGTGTTATATACTTTATTATTACAATATAAACAATGTTTTTAATGTGTGGCCTTCTTACTTTGGTGGGAAATCTAAGCACATTTAGTTTAGGAATAATAAGTCAAAATAAAATTATAGGTAAGGTTTTAAAAAGTAGTATATAAGGAGTTCTACAAAATCTTTTATACTTTAGATTCATCATACTCATTTTAAAAAAACCTAAAAGAAAATGTAAATATAAAAATAGCCAGTTAGGTTTTCCATCAAAAAAATTAAAGCAAAATTTGGAAACACTTATTTTTACATTAAGAAGCCAAAATCGAATGATAATATTAGGAATATTTTGTTCTAATAGTAAACTTTTATGAATTTACTTGTGGATTGCTTTTATTAAATATATTTTGAAATAATAGGAATTAAATCTAATATAGCATTTAATGAAGCAGTATAGGGCATGAAAAATTAGGCAATTAAGAACTGTATGACAATATCAGTAACAGAATACTTGAGTAGTAAATGTCAGCTTTTGAAATATGAATGCCATTAGGGCAGTATATTTTTTCCATAACCAGTACATGTTATCATGTCGTTTAAATGTCATTTGGGTTATCGGACCTTGATTTAGATATCTGTAAAATGGGTTGTCATTACCTAGCAGTTTGAATTCTTCAGATGATGTGTCTTTAAAAGTAATGGAATATGAAAACATTTTATTAATTGCCAAATGCCTTATACATTCAATAAATGTGACCATATATTCTATTCTATTTCACAAAGTATTGAATTACGGGAAATTAATTATCTGGCTATGACACTAAAAGCATATAATAAAGGTATTATCTATGCCCCTTAGTTGTAAAAGAGCTTTTATAATAGGATGATAGGTGACATTAAAGTGGTATCATTAGAACATGGAGACTCAAGAAAAAGAATAATAGGCACTTAAGCCTTTACCTTCCACCACTGTCATCACTTAGACATATCAAGCCATTTTTCCCCCTTTCCATTGCTCACTTATTAAAAGGAAGAAAGACCCAAAACTATCTTAATGGTCTTATTTTCAATTAGTCAGTAGAGAAGTCAAAGATGTTTTGTTTCAAGTTAAACTTTCTTCCAAGTAAATGAAAGCCCAAGGGAATCAGCTATATAAAGAATATAAACTAGGCTACATTTTTGGACCTTTAACTAAATTATTTTTTAAGGATTACTTGAGTACTGTGGTATTGGAATATCCAGAAAAACTATTCAAGTCCTGAAATACTTGACTTCATAGACTGATAGTAATTCTTTAACCAACCAAATTAACATACAAGAATGTTTTCTTTAATTTTGAAAGGTGCTTCCCTTTTTCAGAGTTTTGCCAGATTAACCATGTTATTTTGCAGTTAATTTTGCATGTTGTTTAATTTGAAAAGCACAAGGATCCAGCTTACTAAAAAGACATCTAAATGCACCAGATCTCTCTTGTGCTCTAACTTCCATCCCTGCCTGTCTCTTCTGTGTCCCCATTAAAACTCTCCATGAATGAGTTTTATCTGCAAACATTCCATTTATATTGGCTTTTCCTCATTATTTACTCATGTTCTAGATTCTTTATCTTTAAGAAACCTCTCACGTCCCATCTCTCTCTATCATCTTACTTTTTTCCTCCCCTTCACAGTGAAAGAACTTGAAAGAGTTGTCCACATATGCTACGTCTACTTTCTTTTCCTTTTTTTCGGAATATTACGGGAGTACAAATGCTTTGGTTACATATATTGCCTTTGCATCACCTGAGTCAGAGCTACAAGCATGCCCATCCTCTGGACAGCACACACCACACCCATTAGGTGTGAACTTACCCATCCCCTTCTCCCCCTTCCCACCTGCCTGACACCCGATGTATGTTACTTCCATATGTGCACAGTAAGTGTTGAAGTGTTGATTAATTAGTACCAATTTAATGGTGAGTACATGTGGTGCTTGTTTTTCCATTCTTGTGATAGTTCACTTAGAAGAATGGGCTGTAGCTCCATCCAGAATAATACAAGAGGTATTAGTTCACCATTTTTTATGGCTGAGTAGTACTCCATGGTATACATGTACCACATTTTATCATTCCAATCATGTATTGAAGGGTGCTTGGGTTGTTTCCACATCTTTGCAACTGTGAATTGTGCTCCTATGAACATTCGGGTGCAAATGTCTTTATTATAGTATATCTTTTTTTCCTTTGGGTAGATACCCAGTAGTGGTATTGCTGGATTAAATGGTAGCTCTACTTTTAGTTCTTTGAGGTATCTCCGCTATTTTCCTTGGAGGTTGTACTAGTCTGCAGTACCACCAACAATGTATGAGTGTTCTTATCTCTCTGAATCCTTGCCAACATTTGTTGTTTTGGGACTTTTTGATAAAAGCCATTCTCACTGGAGTTAAGTGATATCTCATTGTGGTTTTGATTTGCATTTCCCTGATGATTAGAGATGTTGAGCATTTTTTCATATGTTTGTTGGCCATTATTCTGTCTTCTTTTGAAAAGTTTCTGTTCTTGTCCTTTGCCCACTTTTTAATGGAGTTGTTTGATTTTTTTCTTGCTGAGTTTCCTGAGTTCTATGTAGATTCTAGTTATTAGCCCTTTATCAGATGTATAGCATGCAAATATTTTCTCCCATTCTGTAGGATGTTATCTATTAACTGTAATGATCAAACTAAAAAGCTTCTGCACAGTCAAAGAAACATCTACTTTTTTGACTTGTGTTCATTTTTTCCAGTTAATTCAAACAGTGGTTGTTCCCTCCCAGGACATCAATAACTTCCTTGTCACTAAATCCAGAGGATATTTTAAAGTCTTCTCTCTAGTATTAGATACTGTTGATCTTTCTAGGACACCATATTCTTCAGCTGTTCTTCTCACCTCTGACCATTTCTTTTCAGGCTTCTTTGCACCCATACTTCTACAGTTTCTCCCAGTTTCCATGTTCTCTCCCACCTCAGACCCTTTGTATGTAACATTTCCTTCTTGCTATAGAATAATTCTTCCCTCCCACTTCCCTCCTCTTCTTTCATGTCTTAATGAATATGTCACTTTTCCCAAGAATCCTTTCCTGATTACTTCCCTTACCAAGACTGCTTTGATGGCCCTAACACTTAGTGCTCATTCTTTGTTGTAGCACACATCCTACTGTATTGGGATTGCTGTTTATTTATCTATACTTTTGACTAGGTTGAAAACATGACAGTTATAACCCAAGCATATGCCACAGAAACTGCAACAGATACACAATAAATACTGGTAGTATGGTTGAGTAAAATGAGTGGAAAATAAAAAATAAATTTATATATAATATGAAGGTCTTCTAATTCTTAAGGATATTTATAAATTAAAGCTAGATCCATAAGTATTAAAAGTCTCATTACTATTTAATTCCATTTACCCAGACTTTGTTTTTCATTTCATTAACAGATTAACAAACAGCAGAAATAAAAATTTAATTCTGTCACTGATTATCTAACATGCAGTTTTAAATTGGAGAATAGATTACTGATAACTATAATTCCTTCCAATTCTAAATTTTTACAGTTCTGGTATTATAAAACCAGTTGAAATATTAAGTATCACATGCTGTCATAAGTGATTCTTAAAATTACTATATTTATTAATTCTGTTGATTTTCTATTAGATATTGGAGTAGACCCGTTTTTTAAAAAAGCCAGTGGCCTTCTTTGAGAACTATTTTGGTATAGGTTAAATATGAAGCAGAAACTTCATGTACCACACTAATCATATTTTGGAGATAAGCCAGGAAAATGGAAATGTATTTCTGATTTTGGCCACCAGAGGGTGAACATATTATTTTATTCATTAAAGAGAGAGATACATTGATAATATTTCTCAGCACTATGTTAAGTCCTTGATGACTTCTAAGACTGCTTTTGGCAAAATGTATTGGACACTATGGCTATATTTGTACCCAGGCATATTCAACCATTCTTATTAGAGAGTATGTAAAAATTATTTCTAACTCGTAAACTGGATACTAAGTCTTCTGCTCTTAAAAAGGTACTGACTTTCACTTGTTCATGAATTTACAAGTATAAAGGCATTCAGAGATAGCCCTGCTAGCCTTACATAGTAATGTAAAGCTTATCTTTGCTACTCAGCCTAGCTTAATTTCTTTTTTTTTTTTTTTTTTTTTTTGAGACAGAGTCTCACTATGTTGCCAGGGCTAGAGTGCCATGGCATCAGCCTAGCTCACAGCAACCTCAAACTCCTAGGCTCAAGCGATCCTTCTGCCTCAGCCTCCCGAGTAGCTGGGACTACAGGCATGTGCCACCATGCCCGGCTAATTTTTTCTATATATATTTAGTTGGCCAATTAATTTGTT
>CAUYRT010078760.1:0-23876 GCA_963574885.1 Lepilemur ruficaudatus
GTAGCTGTGACTACAGGCATGCGCCACCATGCCCGGCTAATTTTTTCTATATATTTTTAGTTGGCCAATTAATTTCTTTCTATTTTTAGTAGAGATGGGGTCTCTCTCTTGCTCAGGCTGGTTTTGAACTCCTGACCTTGATCAATCCACCCGCCTCGGCCTCCCAAAGTGCTAGGATTACAGGCATGAGCCACCGCGCCCGGCCTGAAATTATAAAGTATTTTTTAGTCACTGTTGCAGTGTCTGGCACTCAGTGACTATTGGATTTAAAATAATGGCTATTCAGCTTTATAATTTAAACAATTGGCTCTCTTGGTATTAGTCTTCTGGACCATTTTTGTATTATGAATTTTAGCATCAGAAGGAGTAGAGAAAATGAAATTCTAACCAATCAATATTGCTATTTGTTAGTGGTTATAAAAATGTATTTAAAGCACATGGAGATTTAGGATAGTTATTAACTTTCAATTTATCATGCTTACTGCACTATCATAGTTAATTGGCTGTTGTAATTAAATGCAAATAAAGCTAACTTTATAAGCTGCACATAAATTTGTTTATAAAACATAATTTTGTTTATTTTATATCTCCATTGTAATAATCTGCCTCTCAGAAAGCATACCCCTAATTTATGTGTTACTAGTGGAAATATTACATAACCTTTATTTCTTTATCTTAGAAATGAGGGAATTGAAGTTCGTCTAGTAAAGAGGAGAGAATATGATGAAGAGACTGTTCGATGGGCAGACGCTGTCATAGCTGCAGGAGGTAATAGTTTTACAGAGGTAAAGATGTTGGAATATGGAAATGCTACTAATACACATTATTTCCAGATACTTTGGTGGCTAGCTATTTTGAAGCCTTTGGAGTCCTACCATCAGACAAATTTTTGAATTTTTAGGATTAGGTTAAAACATCTGTTTTATACAACATTTTACTTTTTTAATGAATGGTGTTTCTGTGAGGTTCCATGTATATATTTCCATGTGCATATTTAAAATGTGCATTTAACTTCAAATATTCAAAGGATTAATTGTTATTACATTTTGGTTTAATTATGCTGGTTGTAAGAAAAAAATTGAAGTTGATAAAGAGTTTAGTGAGATTAGGTAACTTCTACCCCTCTGTGGCCCCCAATATACTTAACACTTATTTTTTTTTCCCTAAACTTTATGTTAGTGATCACTCCTCCTGAAGCTTTAAATTGGTGGCAGCTGTTGGAGAGAAAAATCTGAAGTTAGACACTTTGTTGGATATATTTTCATTAAAATAATTTATGAATTTGGCATTACAGGAGAAGGAAAGAATTGGCTACCTGAAATTTTGGGATTAGAGCAGTGTTTACCAACTAGAGGGTGCTACTGGCATCTAATGGGTATGCTGCTAAGCATTCTACACTGTAAAACAAAGAATTATTCTGCCAAAAATGTCAACCTTGCCACTGTTGAAATCCTGGATTAGAATGGGAGAGAAAGTACAAAGGTATAGTAGGTATAAAGGAAGTGAGATAGGCTGTGGCAGTCAGCAGGGTGGGGTATGATTGTTAAAACTATTAGTGTTCAAAATGATGTCAAAAACTGGTTTTATAACAGAAGGCTGGTTATCTCTTTTATGTTCCTCAGGTGATGGCACGATGCTTTTGGCAGCCAGTAAAGTCTTGGACAGACTTAAACCCGTTATAGGGGTAAACACGGATCCAGAACGGTAAGGATCTTTTGTTCTTTTTGTTTGATTTGTGTGTTTGTGTTTTTCATGTTATACATACAAACATATTTGTTTTGCATAGTATTTATTTATGATCATCTTAAAATTTGGAAGCTATTCTTTATTTACTATAGTCAGATTACTGGGCTCTGTTGCTACTGGTGTTTTACTATGGTGCATGATTTTTAAGTGGAAGCATCATTATTCCTGGCTACCATGAACGTTAGAACCATGTTCCAAAAACATTTTAGTGATAAAATTTAGGCATGTAGAATTGAGTAAGATTATCTTTTATGTAGTTTTTTTCAGGAATATAGCTCTAGTTTTAAGCTTAGTATATGCATCTAGCTGGCATTGGTGGTAGAAAATTATGTTATGACAAAGATTAATCCTCACATTGTTAGTATGAACATCCACTAACACCATGATTGGAGGGTCACACTGGGATGCTTTTGCTCTAGGGAAGGGCTTTGTTGATATTTAAAACAGTGCCTGATTTAAAGAGTAAGTAAAAGAATTCTTCAGAAGGCCCATATTTTTTCATGCCTTTGTATGTGCTTTTGTCAAGAGTGCCCTTACACCACTTATTCACTTCCATAGTACTTATTCATTCCAGACTCTGGGCTCTGACTATAATTCCCTGTACAGAAGACACTTACCCTTTTGTATTATTTTCTCTTTAATTCTTTGTCTTTTCCATTAGACTATAAATTCCTTTAGTATAGGGCCTTATATTTTAATTTTACTATCACTAACATAGTTTTATACTTCATTAGGCAATAAACATTTGAAAAGGGAACGATTAATTATATGATCTTAGGGAGTTAGGGCTAGGATCGAATCTAGCTGAATAAACATTCCCTGAATGTAAGCAATTGAGATAATTGGTTCAGTAATTAATTTTTCATTGCCATCAATTTTGATGCATGTGGCTTTTAGAACTTCTAATGGCATATTTTCATATCAATCAGGTAAGACATTTTTTACTTAACATTCCTTATCATATTTTATACAGTTTATTGAAGTATATTTTCCTTTAAAACAGCTGGCTTAATATTCATAAACTTGTGGGAATTTTGAAACTGGTAAGCATAGGGCGTTGATAGCCATCTCTTTGTTTTCTACCTATAATAACAGGTTTTGGCAGTCCTTTGGTTTTTCTTCTTGCCTCCAGGAAGACGTATTAAGTTGCCTCCTAGTGTTTTCTATAATTTGAGTTGCCTGACTTCTTTTTCTTAAGCTATGGTGCCTCACAGTTCTTTAAAATGCCCAGAAGTTAATGTTTCCCTCTCAGATAAAGAAATTGACAAAGTCACAACTTTGTAAAAACGTTTTTTTCCTGCTCTTAACACTTATAAGTAATTTACATTTATTATCAGGAATTTGTCTTGGTACCCTTAGCCTCAGCCTTTTCTTCAAGTTTGAAGTGTTGTGTAAATGATGATGATTGAGTTTTCGGGATACCTTTAGGTGCTGTATACTCTCATCTTCCTATAGCAGCCGATAGATAATCTGACCACCTTGTAATTTGCAGTTATTTGTTTTAATTTCTGTCTTCCACATCAAGCTGTGAACTCCTCTAAGGAATCTCATTCTTTATAAATGAGGGATTACATTGGATCAAGATTTCTCAGTTCTCCATTAGTGACTCAGGATATATTAAATAGCATTTAAAAAGGGATTATGGTTCAAAACACTTTCACATAAATAGTTTGATTCCCAGAATAACATTTTGTGATTAGTGATTTTATCACAATTCTAGAGTTGATGAAACTGATGCTAAAGTGACTTGCCCAAAGTTAATAGTTAAAAAATTTAATGTGCAAATACTACTATATTATTAGATAACTTTACAAGGTAATTAATCAGTGGCAAATTTGCTATTATTTTCAGTTTCATTGTAATATAGAAACTTAAGTATTATTGAGTATAGCATTAAAGCTGGATGTAGACTATTTCTATTTGGTCTTTTTGTTGAAAGTATAGACAATTTTGTGGTAAAAAAATGAAGAAGAAAATAGAAATCTTTAAAATTTCATATCTTGATTTTTGTAGTTTAGTGATACCTTTGGATTAAGTTTTTTTTTCTTCACCCTTTTTCCTCTCCCCTTTACTCCACCCAAAGGTCTGAGGGTCATTTATGTCTGCCTGTTCGATATACACATTCCTTCCCAGAAGCCTTACAGAAGTTCTATCGTGGTGAGTTCAGGTAGGAATTTCTTATTGTTGTTCTTATTTAAGTATTTTAATAAGCATGTACCATTAGTAATGCTGTTAAAAACAGAACAAACCAGATAACATTTGGATAACTCCATAGTTGTCACAATATCCATAAAAAGTAATGTATTAGCTGAGTCACAAATATATCTAATTTACCTTCTCCTAGTTCAATTGGAACTGTGGAGAGAAAGCCTGGCAGATGTTGCTTGGCCTATAATGTACTTGCAAACAGAGGTTTTTCTCCTTCAGTAAAATAGAGGCCAAGTTTCTACTTTCTTAACCTTAACTTACATTTCCGTATCAGCTTTAGTTACATCTGTTGCCTAAAATTGAGTGTTCAAATTCTGAGATTTTATATTTTTTATCCTCATCTCCTATCCAGCAATGATTGGAGGTTGGATTTAATCCAACCATGCTGAGATTCCCGCTGTCTCTGTCTTACATATTAAGTATTCCTTAAGCAGCTGGGATGGGTTTTTTTTTTCATATTTCTTTTACTTAATCTGTTCAGTGGTCAGGCCCTCATGAAAAGAGGAAAGTGGAGGGAGGAGCTAAAAAGAGGTTGGCTAAATTATATCTGAGAGAGCTAAGTTGGACTACTTTTTATTTTCTGGCTTGGATTAGATTTTATAGTTGGAGAAAGCTTTTTCTCCAGGTATTTACATGATTATATTATTAATAGATCTTCTTGTCTTCTCTAGAATAATCTTATTACTAGTGATTCTGATTTCTAGGCATTTTGGAAGTTTGGCAACTCAAGAAATGACTAATTTATAGCTACCAAGTGGAAGTATATTTTTATTTTTGTATATTTATCTGGCAGAATCTGTCCCATTGGCTTTTGGTATATCAATTGTTGGTTTTGGAATCAATTTAAGCTGATTCTTTTTTCCTTTTACCAAAAATGTCATTTAAATTTTTAGGCATAATCAAAAATGTTATTTGTTATTTCTTAATCCTTTTTTCCTTTTGTTGTATACAAAACCCCATCATTACAAAATTTGGGGGCAGGGATTTTTAATCTAGCCACTTTAACATAGTATTATTTTAATTTCAGAATGCTTTCTTTTTTATATAATATTTTTTGCTGAGCAAAACACAAGCTATATATAGCTCAGTATTTTGACCTTAACGGGTTTTTGACAAAGAGTTTAACTTTAATTCAAGTTACTTTGGAGATCTTTTACATATATATTAGATATTTCCATTATAATTGAAAAGAGAAATATTCAAATCCACCTTTGAGCAGGAACCTGTGGGTTTTAGGTGTTTGTGGAATAATTTATTTATGGAATAAGTTGCTTTTTATTTTTCAATTTGGTTAAATTATTATGATGTCTAATCCTTAGTTTATTCTGTTTTAACGTAACTTGCTTTTCCTTCTCTTTCCTAAGGTGGTTATGGAGGCAGCGAATCAGGTTATACCTTGAAGGGACTGGCATAAACCCTGTTCCTGTGGACCTTCATGAACAGCAACTAAGTTTGAATCAACATAGTAGAGCCCTTAACATTGAAAGAGTTCGTGATGAAAGTAGGTGGATTGGGAATTAGATGTGTTTGGGGCAATATTTAACTTACAGTTCCTTTGAGCTCTAATTGTTGAAGGTAATAATTTATAATTATTTTTAATGCCACTAGCAACACTTAAGAAAGTACAATGAACTACTTCAGTTGTAAAGTTTACTATAATTAGAATCTGAAATAAGAAATATAACATATTTCTAGAAGAAATGTTTCCTAGGACAGATTTGAAAACTAATTGATTAGGTAAGGATTATAAAATATCTGACAAGATAGTTGATATTTAAAAAAAGATTCTTGGCCTTAATTTTTGAAATGTCAAAAAATAAAAAATAAAAAGATAGCAGTAGAGATAAAACGAGCTAATCTGTGGAAGATTTCATAATAATTATACATTTTATATAGTTATACTTAAGTATATTAAATAAATTTGTTGTTGGGAAATTTTGCATCCTAGCCTTAAGATTTGTGTTTGAAGTATTTGTGTAAGCTGCTAAGAGAATATTACCATAAGACGACTTACAGCTTTTTTTGTTATGAAGACTAAGGTGAATTCTCAGTTTTGAGCTAATTCATGGACTATAATTTAGCTGTATTTTCTCGCTTTTTCTGTAAATGTAGAGCTCTCATGATGCAAAAAGATGCCAAGAAAAATCCTAAATATTTGTGGACTATGTAAAAAGATACTTTTTTTCTCCTGTGTTTTGTTTTCTGTATATATGTATCAGAAAAAGCTACTTTTACATATGTGCTTTGTGTCTCTGTTCTCTCATGGTACCTGATATTTATATCTATTTTTTCAGAGTTTTTCATGGTGACTTATAGCTTTATAGGTTACTATGTTCCTAGTGTGTTCATGTCGTGTTTTAAAAATTCTCCTCCAAAAAAATTCATTTGGTTTTAAAAATCTTTTAAGAAATTATATGTATATAAATTTCTACTATTGTTTTTGAAAGTTTGCAGTAACTATTAAGATTTTAGGATCACAGCTAGAAATTTTACTTTATTTCTCACTGAAAGAAGTTAATGCTACTGCCAAAAGATGGTATATTTGGCTCTTTTCACCAATGGTCTTTTAATTAGGGAAGATACAGGTTGGTCTATAAAGATTCACTGCTCAGTTTCTTCAGATTCAATGTATTTAGTTTATAAACTAAGTTAATATTTCACATATAGAAACAAAATTATGTATAAACGTAGTAAATCACGACTTAACATCCAGGATGTTCACATGATAATGGTAGTCCAGCAAAAGAACAGAAAAAATGTTCAAAATAAAATAACACAAGAAAATTTCTCAAAACTCAGGCAGAGGAAACACTTCAAAAGCACAGGCAACAAAAATAGTCAAATGGGACTATATTAAACTAAAAAGCTGCACAACAAAGGAAACAACAGAGTGAAGAAACAACCTATAGAATGGAAGAAAATATTTGCAAACTGTTAATCTGACAAGGGACTAATATTAGAATATACAAGGAACTCAGTGCAACAACAAAAAAATAAACAATCCATTTAAAAGTGGCCAAAGGCTCTGAATAGACATTTCTCAAATGAAGACAAAATGGTCAACATGTACATGAAAAAATGCTTAACATCACTAATCATCAGGGAAATACAAATCCAAACCACAATGAGATATCATCTTTCCCCAGTTAGAATGGCTGTTATCAAAAAGACAAAACATAACAAATGGTGGCAAGGATGTGGAGAAAAGGAAACTTTCATGCATTGTTGGTGGGAACGTAAATTTGTACAGCCATTATAGAAAACAATATGGAAGTTTCTCAAAAATCTAAAAATAGAATTAGCATATAATCTAGCAATCCCACTACTATTAATCCAAAGGAAAATAAATTAGTATATCAAAGGAATACCTGTACCCCCATGATTATTAAAGCATAGTAACCAAGATATGAAATCAACCTAAGTGTCTATTATCAGATAAATGGATAAAGAAAATGTGGTATATATACACAATGGAATACTGTTCAGCCATAAAAAGGAATGAAATCCTGTCATTTGCTGTAAGATGGATGTGAAACTGTAGGTCATTATGTTAAGTGAAGTAAGCCAGGCATGGAAAGACAAATATCACATATTCTCTCACTCGTATGTGGGAACTAAAAAAGTTGACCTCATGAAGGTAGAGAGTAGAATGATAGACCGCAGAGGCTGGGAATGGTGGAAAGGGGGTGAAGAAAGGTTGGTTAATGGGTATACAGTTAGAGGTAAGGAACAAGTTCTAATGTTTGCATGGTAGGGTAACTATAGTTAATAATTTATTGTATATTTTGAAATAGCTGGAAGAGAAGATTTGAAATGTTCCCAACACAAAAAAAGATAAATGTTTGAGGTAATGGATATCCTAAATACCCTGTTTTGATCTTTACACATTGTATACATTTATCAAAATATCATATGTACTCCATAAATATGTATAGTTATTATGTATCAATAAAAAGCTTTATAAAATTTTAAAACAGAAGTCTTTGAATTGAAAGGACCCACAAAGTGTTTAGCATACTTAATGGTAAAATCTTCCACATCAAGATAGAATACTAGTGATAAAATAGCTATTGCAAGCTTCCAGAGAGGAGGAGGAAGAAGTGGTGGTGGTAATCGGAGCAGGCTATTTTTTGTATAGTCATCCTTTGGTACCCAGGGGACAGTTTCAGGACCTCCCACAGATATCAAAATTCACAGGTGCTCAAATCCTTGATAAAAAGTGGCGTGATATTTGTATATAACGTATGCACGTCCTCCCCTATACTTTAAATCATCTTTACATTACTTAAAATACCTAACACAACAAAAAAGTTATTTTGTATTGTTTTTTATTTGTATTATTTTTTATTGTTCTATTGTTATTTTTTACTTTTATTTTTCCTAAATATTTTCAGTCTGAGGTTGGTTAAATCCATGGATGTGGAATTTGCAGGTCCAGAGGGCCACCTGTATAAAGGATCTAGAATTAGAATAGTTTCAGATTTCTCTGAATAGCAACACAGGACATTGCTAAATAATTATTACCATATTACTATTATTAATAGTAGTAGTATTTACGATTATGGGATACTTACCATGTCTAGACACTATCTTAGAAGGCTATTTGTGTTAGAGGGGTTTTTTTTGATAGTGTTATTTTCTGAGAAAAAAATCAGACGTATTTCACGGGACATCTTATATTTCCTATTTAGAATTCTCTTCAAGTTGTCAGGAAACATTTCCTAGGAAGCTTCCATTTGGGATTTTTGAAAGTAGAAAGAGGTTTGGCGTTATAAATATACTCCCATGTTTGATCCCTGATTTAACTTTCTAATTTTGAACAAAAGATTGGAGAGAAAAAAAATCCTGTTTTTTTTAACCTATCAAAAAAGGGATGGCATAACTTTAAACAAATAATTTTTTTATCTTATGTAGTATAATCTATCCTGAATTAGGTTTTATTTGTCTACAAGTTAAAAAAGAATTTTATTTTTCTTACTAGTATACTTTCAAAAGGAGAATTTAGGGTTGATTTATTTATTTTCTTTTATAATCATATAAACTAGTAACTTTCTTATTTGCAAGGCTGGTTGTATTAATGTGGAGAGGTAAATTGGTTGGATAACAATCCCAGAACTCAGGGACTTAATGCAATAAAGGTTTATTTCTAACTCATCTCACTGTCCAAGGGTGTTCAGGCAACCCAGATTCCTTCCACGTAGTAGCTCCTACCACATTTTAAGGCTTCTGAGTCTTCTATTGGATACTCTGTATCTTGTGGGGAGAAGACAGAGAATATAGAAGATCTTAAGAAAAGTTTGAGGAGCCAGGCTTTTTCATGACTTTTACCTACATTCCATGGTCGTCGCTAGTCACATGGTTCCACCCAATTCAAGAAGACCTGGAAATACAGTCTAGCAATATGGCAGTGTGAGAGAATTACACACTGTAGCAGTCTCTATCACTAGTATCACAATTCTATATTTAAAAATACAAATAATAATTTTTCACTGGGATAGAAAATTGTTAAGTGGTGTCAAGTCTGTTTTTATTCACATCCCATT
The DNA here is from genome assembly GCA_963574885.1 of Lepilemur ruficaudatus. Classification (NCBI taxonomy): domain Eukaryota; kingdom Metazoa; phylum Chordata; class Mammalia; order Primates; family Lepilemuridae; genus Lepilemur; species Lepilemur ruficaudatus. The sequence goes on from CAUYRT010078760.1 coordinate 9,498, forward strand.
GCTGCAAGTTATAAATTAATGCAGTTTTGTGATTAGGTAAGGTTTAATAGTCAATTAGCGTGAATGAAAATGCAAGCAGAATTATGATTAATGAGATTTGAAACAATTTTATTCTCTTCCTCATTTGACAAAGGTATTGAGTTGAAATTCAAGCATATGTAATAAAAATGTGATATGAAGAGGACAATTGGGATGAGGGAAAATGGGAACAGAGGTAGAGAGTCAATACCATATTAAAGAAACACTTGAGTACAGTTTGATGGTGAGAATTCAGACTTATTAGTAATAAGTGAATTTAGTGAATGCCTACTGTTGAGCATTTGTAGAAAATCTGTGAGGCTGGTAATCTAAAACTAATTCCATTAGTAATTACCTTATTTAAACAATAAATTTTAGTTGTTTGCATTTGTAAAACTGTCGTGGATGGGAATGTAAATATATGTAGAACCAAATCAAGATGGTTAGCCAATTTTAGTTTTTAGTGCAGTCAAATTTGATTAAACACACCAGATCTTTTTATAAAGCTTTTTGTGTCAAGTTCTTTCTACTGTACCATGAGGTTGAGCTGATAATTTAGGTAAACAACAAATACTCAAAGGATCCTTAGTATTGTAATAACAAATTGTTGTATTTGAAAGAATAAAGGGTTCCCTTTAGGCAATTATAATCCAAAAGAAATGAGAAAAGTGTAATTAATGTTCAATAATAAACATATAAACAGAATAATATAATCAGGCTAGCAAGTCAGAGGAGAATAGATCATTGATTGTGTTGACGACGGTGGTAGTTTTATTTGTGTATTCGTTATCTACTATATATTAGGTGTCTATTGCTGTATAAGAAATTACCCTAAAACTTAGCATCTTAAATATTTATGATCTTACAGATTTTGAAGGTCAAGAATCAAGGAGCAGCTTAGCTAGTTAGTTCTGGTTTAGGACCTCTCAGGGGGTGACAGTCAAGCTGTCAGCTAGGACAGCAGTACTGAAGACGTGACTGGGACTGGAGGATACACTTCCCAGCTCATCACATGTCTGGTAGAAGGAGGTTTCAGTTCTTCACCATGTTGGTCTCTCCAAAAGGCTGCTCACGAGAAATTTTCCCTCAGAGTAGATGATCTGAAAGAAAGAGAGTAACCAAGGTGGAAGAAACAGATTCTTTTCTAGCCTAATCTCAGAAGTCACATGCCATCACTTCTGCCATATTCTGTTGGTCACATAGGGCAACCCTGGTATGATGTGGGACAGAGAGTGTATATTTATAAGGGTGTGAATACCAGGAGGCAAGGATCAAATCACTGGGGACCATGTTGGAGGCTGCCTGCCACAACTGGGATGGACTTTTAAACACTGACTTAGGAGAAATTGTGGAGGGGACAGAGGAGTGAACTTGTCTCATCGTGCTTGCCTCGTGAGAGACAGTGGAGTGCAAAAAAATCTGCTGTTGGTGACATTGAGAAGATGGAGTTAGAATTTCCAGTTGAAAACTAATAAAAGATGAAAATAAAAAGTAAAGTGAACTATTTGAAGGTGACGGTCACAAATTTGAACCAGAAAGCACTGGGAATCCTTTGGAGGCTTTTGTGTGATGGGGTGATGTTTAAATACTCGTCAAGGAAGATTACTTAAACTGTGCAAACAAACTTACAGATTAAAAACAGAAGATATTTTTTAGGAATCATGAAGGGAGATGTGGCATTGTTTCTCCAACACTGCTATTGCTAAAAACACTCTTGAGGTTTTCTATTTGAGAAAAAATATATGGTTTCCTAACATACCTGGTTTGGTTTCTAACACAAGCTGTGCATGTAGTTTGCTGCTTAACTCCAAAATGGCTGTCCTTTGGAAGTACTTGGTTAGGTACAGCTCTGAAGCTTCCAGGGTACACTAAGTGTGACAACAAGAATCCTATAAGATGGATAAATATATTTCATCATTCTTGGAAAAATTGTTTCAAGAAGAATTAAGGTTTATTTTGAAGAGATAGAGGCTTCATTGCAGGTATATGGTTAGGTGACATGAAGGTTTATATTATGGATACTTAAAGAGATAATTTATGTTAACTATATTGAACTTATATGATTCTATGAAAACAACATTTTTTTAATGTTTTATAGAATTTTTATCATAACATTTCTAAAATTTAAGGAGCTATCTTGGATTTTCTTTCTCTCTCTCTGTTTCTTTTCTCATTACCTGCAGGGTCTGAGGTTTCAGGACCACAACTTTTGCCAGTGAGAGCACTCAATGAAGTCTTCATTGGGGAGAGTCTATCTTCCAGGTACTTTAAACCTGTGACCTTGAGTATAGAATTTAATGGTTTAATACTTTTGGATCTTGGTGTTTAATTTCTACAAATTAAGATTTTTATAAGTAATAGCAATTATTTACTGAAATATTTCCCAACCTGTATACATGGTAATACACATTAAGGGGAGAGAATGTTCCATGACCAAAAAAGTTTGTGAAACCCTAGGTTAAACAAAGTTATTTGGGTTTCTTTATTGTGCTACTTCCCAGAGCCTTTAATCTGTTTATATAGGTGCTTATAAATGTGTTTTTTAATTTTAATTTTTTTTTTTTTTTTTTTTTAGAGACAAGGTCTCACTATGTTGCCTAGGCTGGCCTTGAACTCCTGGGCTCAAGTGATCCTCTCACCTCAGCCTCCCAAAGTAGTTGGGACCACCACTGCACCCAGCTTAGAAATGTTTAAGAGAGTGATATACTAAGCATATATTTGCAATTGATATAAAACTTTTATAGACAGTTCATATTAAAATTTCCCCATTAATTGTCTTAGTGCTCTTTAAAGCTGATATATTTGCTTGTTTTTATCCAGGATCCAATTAAGGATCACACATTGCATTTGGCTGCTGTGGTCTGTTAGAATTAATTAAAAATAGTTCCTTAATTTCACCCGTTTTGTCATTAATGATATTAATATTTTTGAATGGTCTAAGCCAATTGGTTTGCAGAATATCCCTTATTTTAAATTTGTGTGATTTTTTTTTTCTTCTTTGCATGATAAGATTTAGGAAAGGCATTTTTGACAGGAATTCTACATAGGTGATGTATTCTTTTTAGTGTAACACATCGTAAGGCAAATGCATTGATAATTCAAAATTATAACCATTATTTCCAAAACTTAAGGTTAATACAGCTCCTCCTTAGGAGTATTTAAATGTATGTGTTTTATTACTGATAAAATTTGTTTTGTGGGACTTGAATATAATTTAGGCTTAAATTATTATTAATAAAATTTCTTTTGCAAAACTTGTTTGTAGAGCATAGTTACCAGCTATAAAATGAGTACTGTAACGTAAAGTTATTTTAACTCTTGGTAGTACTTTAGTTTGACTTCTCATTTTTGTAGATATAAGTAAATTAGGGTAGAAAATTATAGGTGAGTTTTATGTCTCACTTTCATGCTACCAGAACCATGTGATCTTTTGAAGACCATATAGTTGATTTCCTAGTTTACTTAGTTCCATAAATTCTGAAATTTTGTTTTTGCAAGTCATTTCCTTTCATAGAAGTTTAATTTTAGTAAGAAAAATTTGTATTAACACATTGACTACCACGCTAGAAAAAAATTTTTTCCGTGGGGTCATACTGTTTTATTAAAACCAAACAATCCTTTCTAATTTGTTATTTTTTATTGTTTTCTATGCATGAGTCATATGCAATGCAATCTACATTTTTAGAATTAAGTTGTCAATATTAATTGTAACAATAAAAACTTCAACAAGTAAGATTTTCATGAACCAGCTACAGGGTTTTGCTTCCTGAGGCCCTGGGCTCAAAACTAGTCTGAGTTAAATACAACTCACATGGCAGTCGGTGTGTGAACTGAAAAAGATATCCACATTCTAGCCAATGACTCAACTCTGACAGTATTGAAAAGAACAAAGCTTGAGTAAACAGAATGATTTGAATAATTTTTTTTTACTTGTAATTATTTTGTTGTATGTAATATTAAATTTATTCCACAAAAATATATTGTGCACCTGCTATATGCAATATGCAAATCTCTAGGGATGTAATGGTGAGTAAGGTGAAGGTAGTGTTATCTTAATATTTTGGAGGGTAACAAATATATAATTTTGAAATGTTTAAAATTCTTCAAAGAAATAAAATAGTTAAAGGAAAATGGAAATAAAGTGTAAACATATTTTAATACCAGAAAGACTTATGCTATAAGCTTTTTTCTTTTGCTACATATCAAATTTGAAGCAATACAGAGATGAATAATAGATACTATTATGTGATAGAAGAGAGAAGGGAGAAAATGTAATTCTGATTACTGATATAATTTAGTTACTATTGCTAAAGACATAAGGTAGAGAAGAAAGCAACAACTTTAAATGAGATTGGAGAAAGTCTAATAGATGACAAAGGTAGAAATGTTCTGTGAGTTTATGCTTACTCTAGGCAAGCCATTTATGGCTTATTTTATTCTGCTCGTGTATTTTAAAGGTTCTATGGTTAACTGCTGAGAGCTTCTACTAGTGTTGCTTTATAATTTGTACTTACTAAAAAATTTAAAAACTTATAAAAGGGGGAAAACTGGGATCTGTTGATAGACTTTTGGGAAGTCAGTGAAGTCTTATGAAGGGATTTTTAGATTGACTGCTTTTATTTCCTGTGGCAGTAGTGATCTGGTTTATCTCCTACATAATGTCTGATGCTGCTTCTTTTTGTGTTCTCTGATGTCTTACCTTATATCTTTACTAAGATAAGAACAACAATGGATTGGCTTCTGATGGTATTGAAAAGGGTTTAACTACTGGAGGCATTAGAACTTACTTTTAAGGATTCTATAATCTAGACCCTTAGGCAGAAAGGAAATGAACATTTATTGGATGCCTGCTATGTGTCAGGCACATATTGTATATGTTATCTCATTTAGTGCTCTTAGCAGCCCTATGAGAAAGGTAGTTGTATTTTTACTAAAATTTAGGTTTGAAGCTCAAATAACTTGCTCAAATCATATAATTAGTTAGCATCAGAATTATAATATAAACCCAGTATTTCTGATTCCAGGTCCTGTACTGAGGCTTCATTATGCTCTGAAAACTTAAGTGCTTCGCTTGGAAAATATGAAGTGCAGCAATATTATTCCCGCCTCATTTATAATGTTCTTAGATTTAAGAACATTTTAAAAGCCCAATTTTGTTTTCTTTTCTCCTATTTGTTCTAACCTAGAATGTCTTATTCTTGGGCTGTAGCAGTGGACAATTTAAGAAGAAGTATACCCACTCTAAAGGGACTGTGAGTTTTATTGCTGCCTTAAAAAAATAATTTCCCTGAAACAGAAATTCTATGAATTGACTAATCTTGATAAACTTGCATGTGAGAATGACACTAAATTTGCTCATTGTTTTGGGCTCAGCATCTCTCACCTGACCGATCTTTCTGTTTACCTCTGCTTCTTCTACCCACCCCCACTTACCTCTAATCTCTTTTGTTTCTACTTGATTCTGGCATAGTAGCAGCCATTTCTCTGGATTTGGCTGGCTTGTCTGTACATACTAGGCTCCTAATGTGCGTTTTCTAGGGAGATATAACAAAACTATCAAATAGACTAACTGAATATTAGGCGGGCTATCTTTTGTAAGGAATGATGACTTTAGAGAAAAAAATGAAAAGGAGTATATCATATAAAATGTTCTGAAATTAAGAGCTTACAGGTGAAATTGAAAGGGTTAGAATAAGAGATAAATTATCCACAGCTGGTTAGTGTTTTCAAGCATGTCTAATAACTATCATTATTTTGAAAAGCTGTATTTTATCAAGGGTTTATTTTAACTTTTTTTATTAACTAGAGAAAAGCAATGTTGTTGATTAGTGATATCATTATTTTAAGATGGAATTTACAAAATAGACTTTTACACATTTCAAAAATTCTTTGAATAGTTATAAATCACTTATGCGTTCATAAAGAATAGTATCATTTTTGCTGGTTTTAGAAAACCTATTTGATTTCGTATTTATGAAATAGTCTAAGAAATGTAAATCTTTTAAGAAATTATAGTTCTAATTTTATTCCTAGTTTTGTCCACTAACCCAGTATCGGTTGAGGATTTTCTTTATGGCTTTATTATCTAATCTGTTACTTTATACCAATTCAAAAGTTACATAGAATTTAAGCAACAAGAATCTAGCAGAAACTTTTGGTAACTTGAAGAATTAGATACAGATTTAGCTGTATCAAGGGCTGGCTACCAAGAATGAAACTAACTTAAGAATGATATTTTCCTTTTTTGGATTCTGAAATGAGGCTCTATGTGTTAGACTCCATAAGGGCTGTAGCAGCAATGCTAGGTAAAAATTTGCAAGAAGCCCCTGCCTGAAATGCTAAAGTATTGATAGAAAGGAGCATATAGATCAGAAAGGCATGTAGACATGCAGAAATTTTTTTCCTTTCTAACTTTTTCACTTAATCAATATTGGAATTAGCACCATGATGTGTGTGCTTACTAAGCCAGATATTTCTTGATCAAGCTTGACTTACTTAGATTTCATTAGTTCTGAAGAAGACTACGTTTGTCTTATTTACTTTGAACCATAAGCTGAATCCAGATACCTCAATCCAGGTATTCTCAATTCACAGGGCTTCCTACTATGAGATTTCAGTCGATGATGGTCCATGGGAAAAACAGAAGAGTTCAGGGTTAAATTTGTGTACTGGAACAGGATCAAAGGCCTGGTGAGTAACTTGGCATGCTGCTTATCAAGTTTTGTGAAATATTTTAAGTAATGTAATTTACTTGGTGTCTCATATCGCTGCATTTTAGCCTCTAATACTCAAGAAGTAGCCTGGTGTTATGCAGGTTGGCCCAGTTTCTGTTTCACTTATTGATTGGATCCAGTAGTCCTGCCTTGACTTCTTGGATTACAGCCACAGGCTGGATTTGGTCATTATTTGATCATTATCGAGCATTAGGTTTGTAAGGAAATAAAAGGAAATGAGAAGTGGTTTGGGGACTATGTATTTCTTAAAAGTAAAAAATATTTTAAATAACAGTAAAGAAATGAATACAAGGTACAATACAAAAAATAGGCTGGAGGTTTGTGCATTAAATGCTTAACTGGAGGTAACCTGGGACATAGTCTCTTCTGTTTCTTAGGACATACATACAGATGCCACCCAAACATATCTTGTCTTCTGAGTACAAAGCCACATTCTAAAATTACTACTACGTAGGATGTTAGTAGTACTTCAAATTCAACACATTCAAAACTGAATTTATTGTCTTTAGTTTTTCTTTCTATGTTCGCTGTGTTGCTTAAGACCATCACTATTTCCGTGGACTTCATGCTCTAGAGAAAAACATTACTTCTCAAAACCTTGCTGTTACCTTTGAGTCTTTCATTTTTCATATCTCCCCTCTACACATTGTAGTCTGTGAATACTGTTAATTGTACTTCTGAAGTCTTTGCCGACCTTTTTCAGTTTCTACCGCTGTTTCTTTGGTCCAAGCCCGCATCTTTCTAATGAATATTCATTGTGCCTCACCTTTTATTCTTCAGGCTGTCATTCACACTACCAACAGAGTAATATTTCTAAAATGTAAATAAATCTGACTAAATCTCTTCTCTGCTTTAAAACTTTCATTGACCTCTGACTATGTTCAGATTGCTTAGTCTGCATTTAAGACCCTTTAAAATATGACCTTAGTTAACCTTACTGGCCTTATCCCTGCCCTACCTTTACCCCTACCCATCATCATAGGAAAGCTACCACAGCTACTTGCAATTCCTGACACACTCTTTGTTTTCGCTTGGCTTTTTGTTTTTGCTCAATGCAACTTCTTCCTGCTTTGAATGCCTGAACACTCTCCACTTTCTATCCACTGGCTGAAAAATCCAGTCTTCAAATGTCATTCTCCTTAGCAAATCTTTGTTAACACTCAGTTCCTTTCATAAGCACAATGAATTAATTCCTTTTTTGTCCTTTCCCAGCACTTTTTCTCATAGTACTATTATAGCACTTTTCACATTATTAGTTTTCTAATATGCTAATACCCAACGAGTTTGGGCAACTTTAGGGATTTTATATGGTGACTAGAGGTTTTTTCTTTTTTTCCCCCCCTCTTTAATTTTTTTGTGTGCATAGCACAGTACCTAATACATATTCACTCAAATATTTTTTTGAGTAAATGACTACATTTTCACAAATACAGCTAAAACAGTGCTTATCAACCTATTGAGTTTCAATAACTTAATTTAGAGTTTTATTTCCTACTTGTTCAGCATGAGTTCTTAAACTTCTTATTGTGGAGAATTTTAAATATGTATAAAAGTAGACAAAATAGTGTCATGAATTTCCATATACCCATTAGCCAATTTCGGTAATTACCAGCTTGTGGTCAATTTGTTTCTCTTACCTATCTGCTTATGTCCTACGTTATTTTGAAGTAATTTTCAGACATCCTACCATTTCATTTGTAAGTATTAAGTAACTTTACATCTTTAACACAAATCTTAGTTTTAGCCAAATAATCTTTTGGAAAAAGCAAGTATCACTTAAAAAGATAGGTTAATATCTTATTTTCCTGAAGGTCAGTGAGAGGAAATACATTTCTAAAGTGACTTTTCCAAAAATTGTTTGAAAAAATAAATTTTATCATCTAATATGCTGCAAAATTATTTTGTAATCTCATAAAGTTGAAAGTGTTGAAGTTAACAGCTTTTAATTATCATGATAGCATCTTTCCTACTGAACATCATATGCTACTTGTTGAAAACTAGAGTGAGAATTAGAAATAATTTCCCAGATTGTTTCCCTTTTCTTTACCCATTATTCTCATCCATAAAAATGGGCAAAGTGGTATAATTGAAAAGAATACTAGCCTGGGAGTTAAGAGATCTGGCTAAACCACTAACTAGCTTTGCAACCATTTATAAATTTCCTTATTTGTGTGATGAGCGAAATGGAACAGATAAAATAATAAGATTACTTTATCTTCTGAACTTCTGTGATACTGTAAGTTTATATTTTATGCATGATAACACAAGCTGTTAGTTATTTAGCCCTTGCTACTTTGTATTGTGTGAGGGAGGTACTTTTTATACATTAATCCTTATAGAAATCCTGAAAGAAAGTAGTGGTATCCCCATTTTATAAAGGAAGAAGTTGAAAGTTAGCAAGAATAATAAATATTTAGGTGAAATTCACACAACTAGTAACTGTTAGCACCAGGAAAAAAGCACAGTATGCTTGACTATAAAACCAGTGCCTTTTTCACTGTCCTTGTTGCTTGTGCTGCTTCACGAGGGAAGGTCAGCTTTTGAATATATGAGGTAGAGGGGTTCTGACCTATCTATAGAAGTCACACAGTTGAAGGATCAGTCACTAGGTTGTATTGAAGAATTATCAAGATACTTGCTAACCTTAGTTGAATAGTGCTTATACTAGAGGCAGCTTTTAGAGCATTCCCTGCCTCCAACATACACCCTATAGTTGAGTCCTCTGTTGATGTTGCATTTGAGTTAAGTATGGCTTAGATTAGAATGTCAGCTGTCTTGCTTATTAAAGTCACCTGTGCTTTAGTATAGACCTCTCTCTCACTAACTATATCCTATCCCTGCCACCTTGGTTACTCAGTCTCTTCTCTGCTCAGCCCTGTGCAGCTTGCTTGCCTTGAATGTGTTCCAGGGATGAGGAACCTGAAGCCTTGGGGCCACATGAAGCCTTCTGGATCTTTGAGTGTGGCCTTTTGACTGATGATTCTTTTTTGGTGATTGTATTTCCCCTTCATATTCTGTCCTTTTCTCTTCAGAAAATGCAGGGAGAGAAAAGAAGCCTAAGAGCTAGAGAGTCTGGGAGAAAGCTGTATATAAGGAAAGCAATCTATACATTAGTAATTTTTGTTTTATAACACTGCCATCTCTGAGCATTTTCTTATTCCAAGCTAATTACATTATTTTGTTTATATTCTCACAAATATTATGGAGGTAGGTGATTTTATTTTCATTAATAGAGTATAAGAAGTCTCATAAGTTAACTGACTTTCCCAAAGCTTATGTGGCTAATAAATGGTGAAGTTTGGATTTAAATTCTAGACTTAAGTTGAAACTGTAGACCTCTGAGGAATCACTGGAGAGAATAGATTAGGATAGTATATTTCTTTTTCTCTTCTTTTTCTTTTAATTCATGATACAGAGAGGTTTATTATGTGACATTTTCAGTCCTTGCATTGATTATGAAATGTGGAAATATATAACTTAAGGTAAACTAATAATTATTATAACAGATAAACCCCCAATCTCAACAGCTTAACACAATGTAAGTTTCTTATTCTTGTAAAGTCTGAAACGGATGTTCCTAGTTGGCAGGTGGCTGTCCTCCCAGTGGTTACTCCTTCCATCATGTGGCTCTACCATCTTCTAAACATAGCTCCCAATGTTGCTGTGCCACAGGAGGAAGAGCGTGGAGGGTCCCTATGGGAGGCTTATGAGCCAGGCTGGGAGTGTTGTCAGTCCATGTCAACTCTGATTCCTTTAGCTAGAACTCAGTCACATGGCTATATGGCAAATGGGACTAGAAAATATAGTCTAACCATATGTCCAGGAAAAATAATGGAGTTTAGGGAATAGCTATCTGATCTTGGCGTTTCCAGAAATTCTTCCACAAGAGATAGGATATAGGGGTTGTATTGTTTAGCAAGTGTCCAAATTATCCCATTATCATCTCATTTCTCTGTCCAGTGTGGAACATGATTTACTCTGTATGCTGGGAGAAGTACTACAGAGTAGAATCTCCATTTGTTTGGTTAGTTTTTCTTTAAGACTATTCCCAATCCTCCCCCTCCATACACTGTGCCCTGCCAGACTTAATTAAGGAAGAGAAAGTATTTGTAGGGGATGGAGTTTTAGTAGTTGATGAAGATATGATTTAATTTTGTCTTTCAATTTTGTTGTCTTTAGTAGAGGTTATATCTTATTTCAAATGGGTAACTCTTATAATGGTGAAAACTGTAGACCTGAGAAACAAGCTATCTTATGCTAGCTGACACCTGCTTAGGAATATATAGTAGTTTGTCTTTTATGTAGAATACAGACTACTCCTGAAAGCAGAGTGAATTGGCCGAAATCTAGGTTACAACCACAGTAAATTAATCTTAATCTAACTCTAATTCAGAGAATTTAGTGTGGGTTGGTTTGTGGTATCCTTAATAAGTCATAGTTCTAGAAATATTAGAGCAAGTTCTTATGAGACTTCTGTTCTCTTAAATTGTCTTTACTATAAGGAGATATTAGTTACTAAAATCTTTTTCCCTTTAACTATGTATTTTTAGTTCAATAGAACCCTAATAAACATAGTTTATTTGTATATGAGTTTTAGATTTAAAATGAGAATTCTTAAATAATCGAAATCCAATAATGTGGATGTTTAGAGGAATTAGAATTTAACTCATGTGTATCTCTTGCTTTTGACATTTTCATTCAGTGTTGACTTCTTGCCACGAGCCAGGTAGTACCCTAAATGCCTTATATTTTGTAGTGTATAACAATAATACTAATGAGATAGGTATTGTGGACCTCATACTAAACAGTAAGAAAGTCAAGAAACTGAAAGTATGTTGCTTTATACTATAGTAAGTATGAACAAAGGTACAGGGGTAGGAGTCAGCTTGGTGTGGTTGGAATGTGAAATTGGGGGCAAATAATGGTGAAAATGGAATAAGCACGGGCCAGATTTTGGATTTTTTAGCAAAGGGTCTGGTCTGTGAATGACCTTAAAATTTTAATGTAAAGTTTTGTGTATCTGCATTTTTCTTAAAAGAGAGCACAGGCCGGGCAGGGCACGGTGGCTCACGCCTGTAATCCTAGCACTATGGGAGGCTGAGGTGGGAAGATCACTTGAGGTCAGGGGTTCTAAACCAGCCTGAGCAAGAGTGAGACCTGTCTCTATTAAAAATAGAAACAAATTAATTGGCCAACTAAAAATATATAGAAAAAATTAGCCGGGCATGGTGGCGCATGCCTGTAGTCCCAGCTACTCGGGAGGCTGAGGCAGAATTGCTTGAGCCCAGGACTTTGAGGTTGCTGTGAGCTAGGCTGATGCCATGGCACTCTAGCCCGGGCAACAGAGTGAGACTTTGTCTCAAAAAAAAAAAAGAAAACAAAAACAAACAAACAAAAAAAACACAAAAATTTTTTTGCATTTCTTCCAACATGAAGGGCATAGGGTTAGAAGGTATAGGGGGAGTATCTCTTCGTGCCAAAAAAGTTGAATCAGTGATGTAGGTTTAGAGTTGTGTTGACTCATTATGTTATTCCTATTCATTGGGATTATCTATTCAGGTTATATATGAAGGTAATGAGGCAGTAGAAGAATTCTAAATTACCTGGAAGAATTTAAAAAGAAAAAAAAAACCCTTTTCTTAGTGATTTTTATAGACCCCAGGACAGAGCTATTTTTAAAAGCTCTCCATGTTTGTATTAATGCTTAAGTGGTTAAGCGAGGCATCATACATGTAAACAAAAGATTTCTCACCTTCAAGGAAACTATTTTATAATTTAAAGAAATACATATGTCAAAAAGTACAAAAGGGTATGCAGTGAAAAGCTTGTCTGCCTTTCCTTTCATTCCCTGTATCTAGTACTAATCTCCAGATTCAACTGCCATATATATGTGTGTAGTTTTTTTGCTTTTAAAATAAAATAGGGAAATAATATATACACTGCATAATGCTCTTTGTATTTTAACTTAATACTTTGGTTATCCTTCTTTCTCAGCACATATAGTCCTATTATTTTTAATATAGTGAGTAGCTGTAATATTTATTTAATCAGCTTCCCATGGATATATATGTGAGTTGTTTTACTGTTATAAACAGTACTTCAGTAAATATTTTTGCACGTATCTTTGTGCACTATATATGTAAGTATATTTTAGGATGAATTACTAGATTGAAGAATATATTCATTTTAATTTCAATAGTACATAATTGCTTTCCAACTGCAATTTCTGTATTCTTACCCATGTATGAGAATACTTCTTTCTCCATACCCACATAAATACATTATTTATCAGTTTTTAACTGTATTCATTTATAACTTGTTTCAGTAATTTCTAAGAGTTATTTATATATTAAGTAGATTATACCTTTTCATTTTTAGCATGATTTTAGAATTAGAATAAGAAAGAATAATGTGGTTTTTGTTTCTAGGTCATTCAATATTAACAGGGTTGCAACTCAGGCTGTGGAAGATGTTTTAAATATCGGTGAGTACCAAAACAGCTATTATAATAGTCCCCTCTTATCTGTGGGGAATATGTTTCAGGGGCCCCAGTGGATGCCTGAAACCTTGGTACCAAACCCTATGTATACTATGAATGAATTTATTTTTCCTTGTTCACAATTTCACAAATAGATTTGTTCTTATGGTAGATCTTATCAACCCCAGCATATGATTTTCTTTAAGTTGAGAACTTTTGCCTTTTCACTTAAAGAAAGCACTTTACAGCTTCTCTTTGACACATCTGAATTGCCAGCAACACTACTCTTGTGCTTTGGGGCCATTATTAAAAAAAATAAAGGTTACTTGCACACCCAAGCACTGCCATATCGCAATAGTAGATCTGATAACTGAGTCAGCTAAGTGACTAACAGGTAGGTAGCATATATAGTGTGGATATGCCGGACAAAGAGATGATTCACGTCCCAGGTGTGATGGAACAGAACTGCATGAGATTTCATCATGCTACTCAGAATGATGTGTAGTTTAAAACTTATGAATTGTTTATTTCTGGAATTTTCTGTTTACTATTATCAGATCGTGGTTGACCAAAGGTAATTGAAACGGCAGAAGGTGAAGCCTTGGAAAATGAAACCACAGATAAGGCGGGGCGGGTGGAGGGACTGCAGTTTATGTTATGAGTGTAATATGCTATATAATGTATATATGTTATATATTATCTATTATATAAAATATTTGATCAAAATACTTTCCCTCTTTCCTTTTTCAATAGCAAAACAACAAGGAAATTTGAGTCTTCCATTGAACAGAGAATTGGTAGAGAAAGGTCAGTGACATGGTATTAATCACTAACAGTTTAATTTAGTTCTGTATCAATTTTGAGAATGATATGTGAAGTGTAGTTGTTTAATTAGCAAAGCACTTTCTTGACTTAAACATTCTCTTAATATCCCTTTAAATATATTTAAACAATGTAAAGTTTAAAGTTTGACTTTTTTTTTTTTTTTTTTTGAGACCGAGTCTGATTCTGTTGCCCGGGCTAGAGTGAGTGCCGTGGCATCAGCTTAGCTCACAGCAACCTCAAACTCCTGGGCTCAAGCAATCCTTCTGCCTCAGCCTCCCAAGTGGCTGGGACTACAGGCATGCGCCACCATGCCCGGCTCATTTT
>CAUYRT010078761.1:0-37424 GCA_963574885.1 Lepilemur ruficaudatus
GTGACTATGTATAGATGTGGAAGTTTTTTTCCGAATGGAACACTTGGCTCAGGAGTTTAACAATTGGATCTCTGACTCTCTCAGCACTTCTCATTTGTTGAGTGAGTAGAGGTTGTAAAAAGAATCTTTAATGCCTCAGGCCTATTCTTTCCACTCTCTTTGTTTTTGCCTACCCATTCTCTGAGGGGAGACTTTACTATGCTAATATACTCCTGGGGCTCCAAGGGGAGCAAAGCAGACAGTTCTCCTCTTTCTAGCCACTTATTTTTTCCCCCATTATGTTTGAAGCAATGTCTGTTAGGGGATAATTTGATGACTGTTTAAGATGACAAAAATGTTAAGTCTCAAAGGAAAGACTGTGAAATGATAGGTGAGGGGGTCAATGACTTTATGTATGCACCCGCCTCAAATGATAGCCACATTGGCTTCCTGCTTTTAGTTTTAGCCTCATTCATTAATCTGGGTTGAGATTTTCACCATGAATGTTTAAGGTAATATGGCAGGTGCCTTTCATACATAAGATTATAAATTCTTACAACAATCCTAACAGGTAGGTACCTGCTATACAAAAGAGGAAATAGAAATTGCCTATAACTTACCTTTAAATCTCTCTTCTCCCCTACCTTCTTGTTAAAAAAATAACACATGTGAACCTAATTAAAGATTTACAGATAGGTGAAGTAAATTATCCAAGTCACCCAACTAAAAAGCACTGGAGCTCAGATTTGACTCTAGAGCTCTCTGGCACCAAAGTCTGTGCTTTTCTGTTTGCTAGCACTTCCCAGACTTGATACAGCCAGACTTGAATTCCACCTAGTATTAATAATGTTATCCCTCCAAAGGCATCGGTCATCAAGGATGTTTGGGAAATAGTGAATGAAAAATGAAAAATAGTGAATAGGAAACTTGTTTCCTTTGGGGATTCACAGTGTATATTTAGCAAATTAAGACTCCAAGAAGTCCTGATGAATAGGAAAAAGCCTAAGTTTATTTGGCTTAAACTAATATTTGAGTTTCTTCTCCTTTCCTGGTTTAAACAGTTCAAACACTTGTTGTAGGATAGAGAAAATGGGGCACTGCAATGCATCAGTCAGAGCAATGAGAAAACCAGGACAACTGCTGGGCTTGGATAAAAGACACCCCTCTCGAGCCAGGGTTGCTGTCTGGGACAGCATGATCTGCTTAAATCTAGAAGGCAGTGTTACTAACAGTCTTGGGAACAGAAAATGTCATATAGGGAGTAGAAAAGGTTCTTTAAAAGGGAGAGAGGCCTAAGGGGAAAAGATCCCACTTAGCTGGAAGTACTGAGGAGTTAACAGTGTGTGAAATGGGCAGGAAGGGACACAGTTAAAAAGAGAATCACTGGGTTATAATTTTATATATAGTAATAGTTGAGTCCTTTCTCATTTTACAGATCAAGACCAATGAGAGAGATTGACTCATTTTCCTAGGGTGACCAACTATCTCAGTTGTTAGGACTTTCAGTGCTAAAGTTGGAAGAATTTTGGGTAAACCTAGACAGTTAGTCACCCTACGTTTACTAAAAATTGATTATTTACGTAGGTTGTTACTAATACTCAGGTACCACATCCATGTGCTCCTAACACATTTTTAAAGGTCATTCAATTACACAGATAATCGATAGTATAGTCTGGATGTACAGTGAAGCATTCTCATGCATTAGATGTTAATGGTATGGTTTGGGATTTACCAAGGACACATCAAATATTTATTCTTAGCAAGTCAGAGCAGGGGGCAGTGTAATTAATCTGATATTAGCCCCCTTGGTATAATGTAGGCCTGGCCAAAGAGATCTGTCTCTGGCTGATAAGACAGATTCACCTGGAGACAGGAACTACCAAGATTTAGGTGGTAGCCACCTCCAGCAAGTGGGCAGCCGCAGAAGTCCGTGTTGCAAGTTCAGAGAGATTGACATCCTACATCCAGGTGGCCTGTGTAAGGGTAGAAGGGACCTTGGCTCTGAGTTAGAATGTAGGGCAAATTTCAGTTCTCAGGTAGTAGAACTAGCAAGAACAAAGAAGGGCCAGTTCTCGAAGGCAAGGCGAGTGCAAGAGGCCCATGGTTAGAATGGAGACATTGCAGAGGCGTGAGAGGCACCGTGTGGCAGCCCAGTGGGGCCTCGTTCCCTGATGTGGGGCAGGCAGCAAGGTGCTCACTCACATAGTACAAGCCGATGGACCACTTCCCTATGGTGGGTATTTAATATTAAATTTTTTCTGACTTCAAGGAGATCAAGGGCCCCAGGCCCTTTAAATACTCCCTATCTGGAAGGGGTAGGACTGAACATATAGGTGGCAAGATCATTAGAACCAGCCAGCGGATGACGAGCAAAGAGGAAATGGGAGCCACTAATTGCCAGGTGCAGCAGCTGCTCCTTCAGTTCCTGAGGGATTGGGAGTTCTGAGAACAGCTAAGCAGAGAGGCCAACCCTGAAGTCACGGGAGTCTTCTACCCTCTCAATATGTGAGTTATGGATACAGAGTACCTGTATACGTTGCATGGACACGCATCATCCTCGTCAGCTCCCCATCTAAGCTCTGCTAGAGACTAGGTGCTGGCATGGGTAGAATTCCTCATGGGAGAACGGTTTGGAGATGGTGGGGACTTGAGCACAGAGCTTCAAGTCATCTGATAAGGGCAAATGTCCAGTGGGGGGTTTATCCGTAAAGGAAAAGGAAATGGAGGGACTTGGCAAAGCTGTCATCCCTATTCCTTATCAAGTGGGATCTCTTTTAAAATGAGGACAGCAGTCTGTTTATTTTCCAGTTAACTAAAAAAAAAGGAAGTTCTGCTTTATGAGACATCAGTGTTGGGTTTCATGGTCTGCACATCTTCTGAACCTACATAAAAACATCTGATTTGAAGTAGGCTGGTGTTGAATTATGATGCTACGAACCATGCCACCATGCTTTAAAACCTTGCAAATAAAAGTGCTTGTAAAGTCTCTGTTAAAATACTATGTTTTGTGCAAGGGCATGTTACAGAACATTTCAAATGACTGGAGGGGAATTAGAGTGATTAATCACTTTATAAGCACCAATTAATGTGACTCTGTGTTTTTGGTGTCTTATTGGACAATCATTTTTTTAAAAGAAATAAAAATTTTTAAGACTTACTTTGCTGTGCTTCAGCTAGTGACTGTTTATTATTCCTTAGCTTAACTGCTTGCTGATTTATATCCTTAAAACAAAGTCCTAACAATTGTTTCCTTTGTTTGAACATCCATTTTCGGATTTAATACTCTGCAGCCAGTTCCCTGAGAGGGAAGATCTAGAAACAAAGAAATGATATGATGTTCCAGAACTGACTCTGCAGACTAAGTTCTAAGCGTGAATTCCTTGGGCATCAACTTCTTCCAGGTCTTCTTTCACCCCCTAGGCTTTCCCTGTGCTGAGATTACTTTTTGCTACTCTTTTAAAGTGGATAATCCCAAGTCTTTACTGTCTTTTTTGCCTTCTTCGTATACTTTCTCCGGACCAACTTCTCGACAGCCATGTCTTCAACTGACATCTAAACTGATGACACCCCAGGCTCTCTCTAAAGCTCTCACCTGCCTTCTTGGCACCTTCCCTGAGAAGCTTCCTAGGCACCCCAAACTTGACACGTCCAAAACTGAACTGGTCATCATCTGTTTCTCTTTTACTCTCTGTTTCAGGAAATGGCACCACCACCTATTGTTGGCCAGGCCAAAAATTTGGGATTTGTCTTAGACTTTACTCTTCCTGCAAAATAACCCTCCACAAGTATTTCTCATAGTCCACAGAGAGGATCTCACAAGAGTTCCTGTTAAACCCCTTCCTGGCAAGTACGGTCCCTGATCCTCCTTTTCACACGGGGTGATGTCACTAAAGTCCTGGTCTTCCTGCAGTGCTAAAGCATCCTCTGGGTCATGGTGTCTTGGCAGGGGGAGCAAAGCGAGCCCCCCCCAATTTCTTCCCCGCATCCAGATACGAGTTCATGAGGCTGAGCCGAGAGGCTTCTGAGGACGGCTATGAAACTGCACTCATAATCATTCTATTTGCTAACTGCAAGTATGTTTCTTGGTCAAGCTGATCATTCTGAGTTCTCCAAAAGATGCTTCAGGCTATCACTTTCTCATATATATCCAGAATGTTTCCACTGAGTTTGGGCTCAGGCTGAGATGTCAGTCATGTACGGCATGTGTACCTCGAAGCTCTAGACAACTCCTGAATGTCTTTGTTTACCAGGTATGGGGCTATGGTTTCAGGTGCTGGCCGGAAACCATTGTCCACCTGTCAAATAACAGCAGTTCTAGTAGAGGCTGTCATAACGAATGCTTTGGCATTCCCACAGAGAAGTCAGAGAGAGGCTCTCTTCCTATGATCCCTGGATGTAAGGCTCTTTGCTAGCATGCAAACACATCGTTGGAGATGTGGCTTTTTAGTAACCTCTGCCCACTAGAAAAAAGGATTATGAACACTTAATTTACATGGTGTGGTCTTGAGGCAGCAGTAACTTCTCCCTAAGGCTCTGATGAATAGCTGCTGTGTCACCCCCTAAATGGGAAAGTGTATAAATGTCCATTGTGCATATTATCTGGTGATTTCACTTGGACTTATTGCTGATATTTTGTTCTCAATGACATCCCTAAACATTACACTACTATCATGAAACAAGGTCTGAGAATCTTTTCTGGCACTTTCGTGTGGACGTTAAATTAAGCTTTGCAGAAATGTGTAGCCCTTTGTATTAACTAGTATGTATCATGTTCAATGCCTCAGCCATTCACAGCTGTATGTAGAAATATTTGACTCATGAATTTTCTAATTAAACGAATGACAAACTAAGGATACAACCAACTAAAATTTGGCTTTCTCATTTGAATCACAACACTTTCAAACAGAGGTCATTCTGTTTTTCTTCCCTACTCTTGTAACAAGTTTAGGAAGCAGTGTCAACTTTTTTTTCTTAGATTCTACTACTTCCTTCTCTTTATGTCAGTAATATCTCTTCCTTTTGAAGTCTGTGACATCTGATCATGTGACACAGCCCTGCGCCCTGTCTCTGCCTCTGTTGATCCTTTACCATCTGCATGTTTTGGGGAAACAAGGAGAAGGCTTTGTGTTCAGAGAAAGAAAACTGTTCCAGGTGATCCTGGAGATGTTGCAGAGCTGGATCGTGAGGACCTGGAGAATTTAGGTCTTTATTCCAAAAGCAATCAGAAGCCTTTAAATAATCTTAAAAGGGTGAAATGACATCTGGTGTTATTTTTTAAAAAGACCACTCTAGCTGCAGGGCGAAGAATGAAATAGGGTGGGGCAGGAATGGATGCCGGAGCGGTCAGAGGCCGCGGCAGTTGTCAGGGCAAGAGGATGACTGTGGCTTCCACAAAGGTGGCAAAGTGAAGGTGGGCGAAGTGCCAGGAGAAAAAGTGGGACAAAGATGGGGATTATTCAAACAGGGTTCATAAAAGAGAGAGAGGAGTTGGGGTGGTTCCAAGGTGTCTGCAAGGAGAAACAGAGGTGTGTGGTGGTGTCGTTGCCTGAGATGGACACCATGGGAGAGGGGCGATACTCAGAATATTAAAGACTGCAATGATCCATCTGACTTCTACTCACCTTTTTAGCCACAGCTGGTAACAGAGCACTCCATATCCTCTGAGCATCGGTCAGTCACACGCTGGCTGTTGCCCAGGCGTGCCATGCCATGCCTTTCAGCATTCATTCAGAGAGCACCTGGGGCCAACTCCGTATTTATATCTCTCGTACTTTTACTCATTATTGAAAAAAGTAGTTTATGGTGAGAAATATATTGCTCATCAAAATGATACCTTACAGAAAATGCCGAAAGCACCTGAATAAATGTGACTGAATAAATTTCCAATTGTAATGTCAAGAGTATTGCACAATATATAGTCTGGGGTGGGGATGAGGAAGTGCGAACTTGTCTTTAATACTCAGAAGTTTAGCTTTTCTTTGTGCTCAAGATAATTTTTGGAAAATATAAAAGCCTGTGTAGAAATGTTACCTAGCCTGCCCTATGTAGCTGTCCGCTCAGGAAAAGTGCCTGGTTCCTGGGTGACAGATGTCAGTGGACTGCTGCCCCATTGTCCTTATAAGTCTTCTGCTGCTCTCACTCAGGTCCTTTCCCTGGGGGGGCTTACACCTGCTGGTGGTCTCAGCTGCCACTACTGCAGGGAACTCTTTAAATGTCACCTCAGCCAGACCACCCCCATTAGCTCTATCCTTCTCTTTCCGATTGCTTTTGTATATTTTCACTTGGACAAACATCACCCAACATTCCAGAGTTTAAAATTGAACTTCCCCAGCAAACGTACCTTCCTCTGCCTTCTGTCTATGGAGCCAACATCTCCAAGGCGTTGGAATTATCCATGGCTCCTGGGGGTCTGTTTTGCTTTTTGCTCTTCCTTCACCCACAACTAGTTGTCAGTTACTTCTTGCCATACATTCCCAATGTTTTAAGGCTTTGAAAACTGTAAAAGGACTTGCTTCTTTATGGTCGAACTTCTTGAAATATGTGTCTACATTTACTGTGTTCATTTTACCTCCTGTTCACTTCTTGATCGAGAGTAATATGGCTTCTGTCCTCAAAATTTTACTGAAGCTGCTCTCATCAAGGCCACCAGTTACTTCTTTAGTGCTAAATTTAATAAACATGTCTCAGTTATTAACCTGACTTACTGTGAACGTTGGTATTTAGACCAGTTCTACTTAAAATGAATTCTCCCCTTGGCTTCTGTGATGCCTCATTACCTCTCAGGCTGCTTCATCAACTCTTCTTTTTAGTCTCCTTTTCCTCTACCCTTTTAAAATATGTGTCTGTTCTTTGGAGTTCTGAGTCTTCTTGTTTTCTTCCTTTATGTTATCTAAGCCATCCCATCAATTTCTCTGGCTTTAATTACCACCTCTATGACAATGGCCACTGGCTCTGTGTATCCAGCCCTGTTATTCACCCAACTGTCAAGATGCAAACATCTAACTGCCTCTGGACATCCCCTCTTGGATATCGCACAGGCCTGAGGACTTCACCTCGTCTGGAACTGAATTTACAAAAGTGCAAAAATGCTCCTCCTTTTACCTTCCCTGTCTTAGTGAATGGCACCATTGAGCGTTCCCTTGTTCAGGCATAAAACATAGACATCGGTCTTGACTCTTCTTCTTCCTCATCTTTCTTTCAAACAACGTCATAGCTCTGTCACTACTTGTAAAAAATTTCTTAAATCCATCCACTCTCTCCATCTCTTCTGCAGGATTATGGTTCGACCCATGCCATCTCCCACAGCTCTCTGCAGCAGTCTTCCAAATGGGCTCCCGGCCTCCATGCTGGCCTCTCTGCAAACTGTTTTGCAGGCTGCAGCAAAGCTCCTCTTTCTCAACCCACACATTTAATCACGTCACTTCCCAACTTTTTTGTTAGTGTCGTCATACCTTCCTTGGGATGGATTCTGACCTCTTTCACGTAGTTTAAGGAGCCCCTTGTGATCCCTCACACTCTGTGACACGTCTTTAAGTTCCAAGACAGCTCCCATTTTCCACTTGTGGCCTTTGGCCCTCTCCACAATCTGCTCCTCTCTCATCGGGCCCTCCTCTCGGCTTGTGAGCGCTACACTCTCCCCCACAATCTTGTCATTCAACAAACTTCCTGAACACTGACTATGCACCAGACACTGTTTCGGGTTCTAAGGCCACAACAGGGCACAAGGCAGGCCCCTCACTGAACTCATGAGGCTCGGTGTCAACTGGACAGATAGACAAGCAAACCTAGGTCATTGCAGACCTTTAGAACGACGGGCAACAGGGAGTGCCCCAGGAGCCTGGATAAGGTCACCTCACTCAGGCTGGGAGTGGAAGGCTTCCGAAGGGCAGTGTTATTTAGAGTGTTAGACTTGAGACAAAGAAAGGCAAGAAGCCAGTGAGTTTAAGAAGGACAGTGAGTTTAAGAAGGTAAATTATTACTATGACTTCCATTTTTTAAATTCCCTTGTCACTCTTTATAACCCCCCATCCTTCACATCCCACTACCTCCGTTCATGAAATAAACCCTTTGGTTGATCCTTAGTGTACCCCTGGGAAGTTCACTGGTTTTTCGTCACTGGTGGCAGCTGTTTTCATATGAGCAGTCCCAGGCTGGCAGCAAACCCACCGGCTCCCCTTCTTCAGATCTCTCCTCAAGGAGCAAATGGAGAGACATCATCCCGTGTAACAGCGACATCATCATCTGTCTCTGGGGAAAAGCCATCAGCTAACTTGTAGCTAACCAGGGTCATGCCCGAATATCCCTTTTTATCCTTCTGCTGTACACATTGTCCAACTGTCCACAATGTCGAATTGTCCAAATCTCCTCTGTAAGAGGTGGATAACCCCTGACATCATCCAAAATAATGCAGCACAGATCAAATCTAAGAAGCCTTTCCTCATAGCTTTGACATTCCTGCCAGACCTGCTGCTCACCAGAGTAGCATAATGCTGAGGTTTCTACACTTTTTTTGATCTTTGTTCTAGGCCATAACAGTACCTCTTATATATGGTAAAAATTCATAATCAACTATTCTCACCCCTCAAATCACTCCCCTTTCTACTTTTAAAGAGACAGAGCATGTTAAAAATATTTAGCTTCCGTAGCAGTTAGTATACACAGCCCTCCCAGTCAAGATATGGGCCCCATTGTAAAAGATTTTAATAAGATGAAAAATATCCTAAGATAAATTGGTAGTCACTCCGCCTCTCATTCTGCCTGTGTTAAAGAAGAGGGTGGTTTTCCCTGTGATTGGTCAGTGGCTGCAGTTGATTCTGCCTTGCACAGGGAAGGTCATTATTTTCCTTAATCACTACGGTCTGATGAGGGTGCTTACATATTAGAAGGAAGCTAATTGCTTTATTTCATTCTTTTGTTGGACCACTTTCCTACTCACTTGCAAATAATCTTCCTTTTTCTTTAACAGCTCCTCTCTGAAGGGACCAACAATAGCACATTCATCAAAAGAGCTGCAGTGGGAGCCTGGAGACAAGGGGAAGCTGGGACCAGGGGAGCCAGGCTAGAGGTCAGTGTCCATGGCTCCTGGGTAATTGGCTTCCCGTCTCTCCAAAGGGAGCTCTTAGCGGAGGCAGATGGAGACTTCCATTTAATTCTTTGTATGTAAAAAAAAATAATAATTATATGCAATTGTTTCGCCCATAAAAGCAGTCATGTTTCTATAACAATGGCTGAATTCAGGGCATTTCAGTGTCATCGTTGCTAGTTCTTTTGAAGACTTTATGAGCAATCATTTCCTTGGTCTGAAGCACCAAAGAAGAAGAAGAATCAGAACATAAGACTGCCTTTGCAATATTTGTTTCAAAGGGGGAAAAAAAAGCACCTGAGTTTTTTGGTCGCGGGCACCTTTGTGATAACACCGGACACAGGGTGTGATATGCATCTGTGACCTGTAAAGTCCGTAGCAATTTAGCCTGTTTCAACAGCCTTTCCCAGAGAACTTAATCAGTCAATAAAGGCAAATCTTGGAAAGGGCAGTTAATATTAATGAAAACAAGATGTAGATACTTTTAAATATCATCTGGCAATTCTTAATAATACAAAATAGCGGGAAATTTCAAAAAAGACTTAACGATTCTGAGAGAGGTTCTATGCTTGTTGTTCTTTAACCTTTCCAGTATACATTTGGAAGTTTAAGAGCAGAGCTGCCAAGGATGCATCTGATCAGAGGAGTGAGTTGGGGGGGAGTACAAGCAACGTCTGGCTGGTGCCTGGGACACCAAGCCCTCTGACCTGGTTTCCCCTAATTCTTATATATGGACTAGTAAAACCTCTCTGTTTAAGAGGCTGAATAATAGAAAGTGTCAACTAATCTAAATATCCAATAATAAGGTACTGATTGAAAAATACATAGAATCATTAAATGTAAACATAGAATCACTAAATATAAACATTAATTGTATATATGTATATAACTAAACAAAAAAGCAAATTATGAAATAGAATATAGTACATAAACCCATTTTTAAAAGAAGCATGTGTAAATACACAGACATACAAACATATCTGTGTGTATGTATATACATACATTCTATTCTCTCTCTGTCTCCCCCTTTCTCCCTCTTTTCATGGAAAAAATTAGAAGAATACACACCAAAATGTCGAATGCAGTTATCTGTTTGATTAGTTTTGGAGCGACTTAACTTTTTTCTTCTTCTTACTAAAGCGTACTGGCTTCACTTTGTGTATGTATGTGTGTGTATGTGTGTGTGTGTGTTTGTGTATATGAGATATAGTTATGTTTTACATAGTAAGAAAAAAGTTAAAACCCTGAATAGTGGATTGAGGATTAAAAAATAACAAGTAATAATTGTTATTTTAAGAGCGAGAGATACCGTGAACTAAAAACCTGAAATAGGTTTTAAAATCATCTGGGCAAGTTTATAAGGGAAGTCTAAACAATCCAAGGACAAAGTATTATTCACTGTTTGATTTGGCCAGTTTTCCACCTGTAATATTTATGGCTTTATGACAACATTTTCACAAGCCAAGAGTAGGTGTTAAAGTGAATCATCAGTTTAGAAAGGTAATTATAAAGCATTTCCACTTCTGATATTGATTGCATTTAACGATCCCATTCAGAAGGGTAATATTATATTCCCTTTACTGTAAGTGATTTGTAACTACGGTGTTCAAAGAAATATAGCATATAAAGGTATTAGGCATTTGGGACTCTGCCTTAGTTTTATTAGGAAAATTAGGGAAAAGAGGTGTGTTTAGATGTGGCTTGTGTTCCCTGACTTCTCCCTTTGGGAGAATTATATTCTGATGAATCCTTGACAAGGAGGCCAAGTCTAATATTAATATTTACCAAGTACATATTATAGTATCTGTCAGGCATCGTACTGGTATATTTAACATTCACACCAATCCTGTAAGGGAGGTATTTACCATTTAAGAGATTGAGGCTCAGAGAGATTTCCTAACTGCTCTATGGTCACAAAAACAGTAAGGTGGTGTCACCAAGATTCAAACTCAAGTCTTTCTTTTTGCTTTTTTTTTTATTATTATTACTTCACCCCCATTCAGCAGGAAAAACTCAAGTCTTTCTGACTTCAACAATTCTGCTCTTTCGAATTATGTCATAATGATAACATTCTATGGTGGTAGATTGTATTATTTTTCAAAATTATTCAGTCTCCCTTTTCCTGTGAGAAGATCACACATTCTGCCTCACTGGCTCTGGGCATGGATGTGCCACCTGCTTTGGCCATTGGAGTATGAGTGGACATGATGAACATCAGGTCCTTCAGGCATCGTGGGGTTTTTGTCAGCTGACTTGCTCTTTCCCCTCTGCCATGTGAATGTTCCCAACAGGGCAGCTCCTTCAGCATGGGCTCCAGCATATGAAGTCACATGGAGCAGAGCTGAGCAGGGTGTCAGCAGCTGCCAACACATGAACAAGTATGTGTTAGTTTTCTATTGCTGAATAACAAATCACCACAAACGTAGCAGCTTAAAACAATTACAAATTTATTACCTTGTAGTCTCTATAGGTCAGGTCTGGGCATGGAGACATTGGATACACTGCTAAGGGTCTCACTGGGCTGAAATCAAGGTTTCAGCTGCCGTTTTCATCTGGGGCTCAGGGTTCTCTCTTTTTTTTTTTTTCAAGACAGAGTCTCACTTTGTTGCTTGGGCTCGAGTGCTGTGGCATCAGCCTAGCTCACAGCAGCCTCAAACTCCTGGGCTCAAGAGATCTTTCTGCCTCATCCTCCTGAGTAGCTGGGACTACAGGCATGTGCTATCATGCCCACCTAATTTATATATATATTTTTTAGTTGTCCAGCTAATTTGTTTCTAATTTTTTAGTAGAGATGGGGTCTCGCTCTTGCTCAGGCTGGTCTTGAACTCCTGACCTCGAGCGATCTTCCTGCCTTGGCCTCTCAGAGTGCTACTATTCCAGGCATAAGCCACCAAGCCCAGCCTTCAGGGTTCTCTTCTGAGCTCACTAGTTGTTGGCAGAATTTACTTCCTTGGGGTCATAAGACTGAGGTCCCCATTTTCTTGCCTGCTGTTAGCCAAGTGTCACTCTCAGTTTCTCGAGGTTGTTCTCAGGTCTTCTCAGTGTGATCACCTCTGCCTTCAAGTCACCAATGGTGCATTGAGCCCCTTTCTTGCAAATCTCTGACCATCAGTAGGAGAAAGCTTTCTGCTTTTAAAGGGTTCATGTTATTAGATTAGATCCACCCAGGTAATCTCATCTTAACATCGACTGAACTTAATTAGTTCAATAATAAGTTCATTAATAAGTTCATTAATAAGTTCAATAATAAGTTCATTAATAAGTTCATCAGTGAACTTAATTATATCTGCAAACTTTCTTTCCCATGTAATATAACATAATCATGGCAGTCACATCACACCAGGGAATGGAGACTGCGGGGGTCATGTTAGAATTCTGCTTACTACAATGAGATGAATGTTTGTGTTGTAAACTACGGAAGTTTGGAAGATTGGTTTTTACTACAGCAAAACCGATCACCACAAGTGGTTACTCAAAACCGTGCCTGTGTGCCAATGTGCATACAGAAAAGGGCACGAATCACAAGGGGCAGCTCAATGAAGTGTCACAAAATAACCATACCTGGGTAGCCATCACCTGGATTAAACAAATGAAGAAAAACAAATAGACAAAACCCAGAACATTATTAACACCACGGAAGACTGCAATGCCCCTTTCTAGTCGTTTCATGGCCCCCAAAATAACCACTACCCTGTCTTCTAAAACCATGGATTATTTGAAATCTTATAGGTGGAATCTGTTTTCCTCCTCTTAAAACTATGTCTGTGAGTTTAATTCCTTTTGTTGCATGCAGTTTTAGTATACTTGTTTTATAACATTCCATTATTTGGATATTTCACAATTTGTTTCTCTATTCTACTGTTGCTAATTTGGTTACTTTCCAGTTTTTAGCTATCACAAATAATGCTGCCCAAACTGTTTTTGCAAAGCCTCTCTCTCTCTCTCTCTCTCTCTCTCTTTCTTTCTTTCTTTAGGACACACCTTCATATTTTAGACCTAATCATTCCTCCCTCTGAAAAGAAGGGAGCCCAAGTTGGTTACTGTCAATAACTTTCAAAATTATTCTTTAAGAAACCCTCTCTGAAAGATGATTTGAAAACCACAATAAAATGGATTCAGAGCAAGTAAGTAGGGAACTAAAGGAGGAGCAAAAAACAAGGTAGGATTTTATAATCCTTGGTTTATCTCAGGGCAGAAACTCTGCTTAGGTGAGACCAAGTTTATTTCAGCCATCATTCTGGGCATCATTTGTGGGTCTCAATCTGGTTCCTTTAGTTTTTCTAGCTGGAAGCCTTGGCTAGTCTGCTTCTCTGAGCTTCTCTGCCCCATGGGAGCAGTGATAACTTCCTATGGAGATGTTCAGTTCCCTCCTCACACTTTTACTCTATATGCAAAAAAAAAAAAAAAAAAAAAAAAAAACCAACAGCGCATCTTGCTCCAGATTGTCTTTGGGAAGTGTGAACCCAGCAATTAAAAGGAATTGAGGGTCATTACCGAGAATCATTAACTGAAACATCAGATTCTCTGGTTTGTCCATGAATTCATGTTCTCTGTCTAGAGTTAAAGAAATAGGCTGAAATACTAAAGTCTTTTCCTCAGCTCATCAAGCCAGTTATTCCTGAGCCAAGATATTTTACATTTCAGTAACTTATTCATCTATCAAACATTTACAGGTCCGGTACTCTGAGGGGCCTCAGGGAAGCCAAGGTAAATAAGACAGGGTTCTAGGTCTCTCCAGGTCAGTGGTTGAGAAGGGATGACAAGCATGTTGACAAATATTTCACAGCTATGCGATCAGGCCTAACAACTATATGGTCAAAATACTTTCGGAGCACAGAAAAAGATGCTATTAATTCTACTTAGAGGTCTCCAATAAGAAAAGAAAGGGAAAGTTGACATGAGTTAAATATTAAAGAATAAGTAGAAATTCACGAAGTAAGCACACAGAGAAGACCATTCCAGATGAAGGAAGGAGAATGCGTGTGAGATGCAGTGGTAAAATCAAACATCTTGCCCAAGGAATGGCCAGTAGTCTGTACGGCTCTTGTATAAAGCATGCAGTAGGAGACAGGGACAAATGGGTGGGCGGGGGCCAGGTCACAAAAAGCTTCCTATGTCTTGAGCAAAGTTTGGACTTTATTGTTTTGGGTTGTGATGTTGGATTTCTAAATGTCATTGAATTTTTAAAAATTAATACACGTTGCTGGTGCCTCCACTCCACCTCAGCTGCCTGTGATTTTGACTAGTGCGGAGAAGTTTCTAGAAATCTGTATTTGTAAAAATTTCTTCAGATGATGCTGGACCATTTTGTTTAGGAACTGCGGCATCAGTAAAGAATTTTTAGCAAAGGAGTTGTCAATCAACTGCCAGCTTCCAAAAAAACCCCCAATAATCTATTGATCAAGCAAAGCTTAGTTTATTAACTTGCTGAGGTAAGGAAAGTGCTAAATTAACAGAGCCGTCATAGGGTCTCAGAAGAGGGAGGTCAGAGCACATATTTATAGGGTTGGAGGGGGCTTGAGTGGCTCAAGATCCTTTCAATGAAGGTCTCTGATTGAGATTAGGTAAAGCTCATGACAAATAGTTTAGGATTGGTAGAAGCTGAGAAGAAAGTTCTTAAAGTGAGTCTTGATACATAAATAATATTTGAGCCATTTGTCTGAGCAACCTAAATTCCTGAAAAGAGTCTGTTTGCCCAAATAAGCAATCAATTATTTCAATAAATTGTTCTTCATGAAGTTCCTAAATCTAACAGTGGAGTTATTTATCGTTGGTTTATTATAGTCTGATCTTCTTGAGCAAGAATTTTCTTTAAAAAATAATGTCATGTTGACATATGTGGCCTCAGTTCTTGGTCCTGATAGAAAAGCTATGGGGGTGCAGGGGGGTCTCAGTTCTCAAAGTGATGTTATCAGGTTAGATTTTGGAAAGATCCATTTGATGGTTTTGGGGAGGAAAAATTGGAGAGACCAAGATAAGGAGACTGGTTAGTATGCTATTAACTAGAGTACAAGCAAAAATGATAAAAACCTGAAATAAAGCTACAATAGTGGGCATGAAGAGGAAGGAAGTAGATAAGAAAGATGTTAAGGAAGTAGAAATAGAAGAATTTAGTTCTTAATTGGTATGTAGGGCTTGAAGGAGAGGGCAGAGTCCTTTCTATAAACTCTCACTAAAGCACCCACTATGTGTTGGGCACAAAATGTTGGGAATACAGAGACTGTGGCCCTGTCCAAAAGAAGTAGATTAATTTGGGAGATAGACACAGAAAGATATAATTTCAAGTAAAATGCTAAGATAGAAATATATAGGTAGCTTTGGTCCTAAGTATGAGACTCCCTTGACCCAGGCTTAAGGTTCAGGATGACTTCCTGCTAATGACAACAGAAGTCTGGCTGGGCTGTCAACTGGCTTAAGTTGGGAAACACATTCTGTGAAGACCCCTTAAAGCATGAATCGGCTTTGAGAATGTGGCTTTCATTGTGCTCCCTGTGTCTCTTGTGTTTAATGATAATATTAACATATATCATTTATTGAGTGCTCAACACATGCAAGAGATAGTGTTAAACACTGCTTGTACATTATCTCATTTAATTCTAATAAAAGCTTCCGTATTTACAGATGAGAAAACCAAGGCTTAAAGAGATTTGGTAGCTTATCCAAGGTGGACTAATTAGTCAGTGGCAAAGCTGAATCTTATATCCATATCTAACTAAACAGAAAGTCAAATGATGAACTATGAGGCCACACTGCCTTTTCATTCTCACTTGATAGATTATATAATCCTTTTTTTGTGTGTCTGCAACTAACACTCCAGAGAAAATGCAAACCCTCAAAAGCCAGATGGAGCCAATATAACCCTTATGTAATATTTACAAACTGACAAATTTAAAAGAATTTAGTTATATACAATGCAATTCTGAGGACTTCTTAAAAAAAACAACATTTAAAACAATGTTCTAACTATCATCTAACTTTTACATTGGAGCTCTTTAAAATTGTGGCTCTTTAATCTGGGGCACAGAACAAATTCCAAAATCTCTTTGAGTGATGTTACAGTTTTTCTCATGAAATATTTTCTAAAAACAAAATATGGCCCCATAGTAATTACATTAGTCACCATTCAAACTGAGGTCTCTATTGAAATTCAAAACTGTATCTAGTAAATGACTTCTAAAAAAAAAATGACTTCTTTGATATTTTTACCAGGATAAAAATATGACAGCACTTCCCAAGTTTACAGTGAAATTAAATTCAGGGATATGAAACTGCTGTGCATTATAGGATATGGGTGATATTTGCCAAAAAAAACAATGAGCTTCTATTTTCCAGATGCTCCAACACTCCAGAAATGAGCATTAACACTCTGGAGTTTCCTGGGTGTGAGCTCTTATAAACTCACACCCTAGTATGAGCTAGGAAAGGAGTATGCGCTAAAAGGAGATGTCAGTATATTTTTATTTTTTACTTAAGTCATAAAACCTTTTTTCCCCCTAGCTGTTATAAAATGTTTTCTGTGCCCTGTGTTGAAGCAGTAATGAATTTTCGTATCAGCAAAATACAACTTGTGCATCAACATGTTGATAATTACATCACTTATAGTCTTCAACCCCAGGATGAACCGAAGAAGCAGTCACCATATTTACTGATAGGCAGAAGACTGGCAGGTGTCCTTCAGTTACAGAACTACCCAACAGAACATTCTTGCTTGCGCCTCTTCGTTGGCTACATTGCCTTGATGCAGAGAAGCAGCTCTGGAGGACTATAGGAAAATGTTAGTTTTAGCAGAGACTATGGTGCTGAGGATTTTTAAAAAAACTACATTGGAAAGACATGCAGTTTGGAATTGTTCAGTTTGGCTCAGTTTGGAACTAACAGTAGCCAGAAACAAAAGGACAGTGGATAAGGACGCCTTCGCAAGTTTGTCAAATTGCTATTTTATGTATGCATCAACATATGGACTTTTTGGCAATTCACAAAAATTTGTCAGATCACATATTCTTGTAAGAAATGTAGAGGGCTGAAAACATTTCCCATAATGACCTCAATAGTCCATTTTCACACATGACAGAAATTAGACTATAAAGTAGGTAACAGTGTAATTTGTTGACTTTCTAGACAACACCACCAACATCATGAACATTAGTATCTTAGTAAATATAGGTTATCTGACTAGACAATATCAACCATCCTGATTTGCCTGGGGCTGAGGGGTTTCCCCAGGATGTGGGACTTTCAGTGCCACTGAAACTGCCACTAACTGGTATAGTACCAGGCAGACCCTGATGGCTGGTTGCCCTACAATAAGATAAAATATTTTAGCTTCTGTTTTATCTACTAAACACATATGAAATTAAAAGTACTAAGGGAAAAAAAACTCTACCCTTTTATTTCTAAGACACAAGCGTCTTCTGTTCAATTTTTAAAATTACAGATTCATGGCAAAACTTAAAACGGTTGTTTTCTAAAATAAAAAAATACAGGCTGGATGAGGTGGTTTGCACCTGTAATGCTAGGACTCTGGTAGGCCAAGGCAGGAGTATTGCTTGGGGCCAAGAGTTTGAGACCAGACTGTGCAAGAGCAAGACCCCTTCTCTACAATAAATAGAAAAATTAACCGGGCATGGTGGTGCATGCCTGTAGTCCCAGCTACTTGGGAGGCTGAGGCAGGAGGATCACTTGAACCCAGGAGTTTGAGGTTGCAGTGAGCTATGATGACACCACTGCAATCTAGCCCAGGCAAAATAACAGGACCCTGTTTTAAAATAAATTAAAGAAAAGAAAAGAAAATGAAATAAAATAAAATAAAATAATACAATAAAATATTACCTTCTTTAGCAAACTAAAGATGTTTTTTCATAGCTCATAAGGAATGATGCAATTATTTCATTACGTTTAAGGATGTTAAAATTTTTGCTTTAAAAGTAAAGCAAACAAATAGACCACCACCAACAACAACAACAAAAAAAGCACAGAATAAAATGAGTCCTGAAAACTTATACAGTGAAGGAAAGGCCACAGTGATATGAGCCAGAGCCAACCTATTGGTGTCACTGGTGGTGATTCTGATTGGGGCTCTGACCGGGGCTAGGTTGAAAAGAAGGGCTCAAAGAAGCTTGGAGACACTGTTGCATTCCGGGATACAGTAGATAGCTGCATATGTAAATTGCTGAAAAGAAATGAGGGGATGAGAGGAGCCACTTTGTGCCATCTCCTTGCACAAAAGGACCAGCCGCAACCGAAGCAGAAAGAATAGGGCAACAGAACCCTAGAAAGGTTCTCCAAGACCTGAAGCTCATCCTCCTTTTGTACTTAAGAGCACAGCTTCCAGCAATTCTGTTTATTGCATCAGAGTTTACTAATAGTTGAGTGATTTTAAAAACACATTTTAGAAGGAGCATTGCACATATTTGTGATTAATTTTAATTTAAAATATATGATGTTCTATTTTCATTCCTTGTGTTTATGTTGTGCCTGCTGTATGAAAATGGAAAATGATTAACTTTTGTTAAATGAAAGAAGGTAGATGCAAAGCAATATGGTATTTGTGGTTGTGACTTCTTTTTTTAAAAGCATATTTTATATGCACTGAGGAAAAAGAAATAAATTAAACTTACTAAATCTTATTAGTGTAAGTTATTTCTGGGTGGTAAAAGAATACATTTTTATTTTATTTTTTATTATTATTTTTCTAAAATAAATGTGCATTATTTTTAGAGTGGAAATAATAAGTTATCAATTTAATATATTATTATCCATAATAATTTCTCAAACATTCTTTTTCAAAGAAAATAAAACACCATGGTTACTTTCAATATCTATTAGAGAGAATGATCGATTAATAAGCATTTCTTGACTATCAGGTACAAATAAAGAAGATGGCATGGCCCATATGCTCGAAAGTGTAAACTATATCAGGGAAGGTAGACTAAACCTTAAAAAAAGAAAATCATAAATATTTATGAAGATAAAGGCCAGTGTTATTCATTTTGTGATTATAAAGACCATTGTTATTCAAGTTTTTTCATTAAAACATTAATTTTAATATTCTTTTGTGCCACAAACTATTTTATACATACATTAAAATACATCACTGATTATTAGAATCTACCTGAATCTTAGAGTATGAAATATGTTTCATAGCCCCTTCTAAAATAAAAGCTTCATGTATAGTTTTCCAAAACAGCATTTAGTTAAAAAGAATCCAGTTTGCCCAAATATTTATGAATGTTCACCCTCTCTTCAATCATTTCCACCCTGTTCATTTGTTACTCATCATGCTAATGGGCATCTGTGCTGAGTCTCCCTGATTTATGGAGTCAATGGAAGGTCAAACCAAATGGAAAGAGAAAAGGATCACATACGCAGAGCTTTAAAAATCACTTTGGATTGTTACTGAATCCACTTTGACTACAATTCTGATCATTTGAGTTGTCATTTTCATTTTGGATTGAGATAAATCAACCATAATGTAAGATTTGTCTTTACTCATCTGTAAAATGGGAATAAAACTGATTACTTCTCTTCTTTAAGGAGCTATAAAAAAAAGATGATACTATCTTTCACTTACTGATAAAAAGTATCTTCTGTAAAATAAGACTTTTGGGAAAATTAAACATCAAGGCAATTATAATGATTGGCCACTAAACACTTTAAGTGTTAGATAGTCTTTTTTTTTTTTTTTTTGTCTGCATGAGAAAATACAGACACGATAAACAAGAGACCATTTCCCTCAGTAGATTAACTGAAAAAACTGGTTTCTTGTCTTCCCTAAGACATCAAGCTTGCTATTGTTACTATGGCAACAGATTGTTGGTATGAACACTGGAGTTTCTCTGGCCTAGCTGGGCTGATTACTGAACAGAAGGCAACAGAAGAACAATTTATTATTTTTTTTATTAAAATTTTTTTAAAGTGTCTTTGTCGTTAAGCTCTCCAATGGCTGGGAATACAGGTGCAGTAATGAGAACAACACTGCCAGAGCAGGATAGGCCAGAGGACGCTAAGAAAATGAGTTAGACCCTGGGGCACAGAGTTTGCCAACTGTGACCTGCTAGTGGCTGGGCAGAGACCTCTTGGTTGGCCTCACTGGACTCTGATGTCCTTCAGTGGGCCTTGTTGCCCTCTGTCTGGTGTTTATTTCTCAAGTGGGAGATCTGGGATGGTGAATAACATGTGGATGAAAATTCATTCGCACACTATTTAACAAGTGCTTATTGAGTACGTGCTGTATACCAGGCCCTGCTCAGGCGACAGGGGGCACAGTGTTTGAACAGATAGAATTAATGCTTTCGTTAACTCACAGTTTTGTGAGAGAGACAGGCCAACATTAAACAGACAAACCCATACATAATGTCAGACAGCAATAGCTGCTATGGAAAAAAGTAAAGCCTATAAAGATAGTCATAGAAAAATTTTTGAAAGAACCAGGAGATACTGAAAAATTTAAATCTTCAATTATAACATTTTAACTTACCTATAATCTATGTCTAGGCATGATAGACATAGATTACATGTGAATGTACTAAATAATTCATTTAAAAAAAAAATATGGACTGGATGGGAGCCTTCCACTTGCCAAATACTGGGATTAATACTGGGAAAAGGGAAACACTGGTCCAGTTCCAAAGCTTAAAATACTGAAGCCCTCAATCAGGCCTCCAATTTGGGAACTTCCGTTTTTTTCAGGACTTAACTATTTTGTACCTCTCTTGAGTACATTTCCTGAAGTTTTCCAAATATGCTTTATTACTCTAAAAAATGCCTTTGGAATATTTTAATGTTGTTTCTTACAGAGAAAAGAAGGCTTAAAAACTTCACTCTCTGGCTTATAATTTCTCACAGCAAGTAAATGGATTTGAGAAGAATCCATTTATGTATTTGTGAATGGTAGAGCCATTCCAACAGCTAATAGAAGCTTGAAGATTTGCAGTGTGTATTCTGCCAAGGACCCTCCAAAACAGAGGTCCAGCCATGTGATTAAGGGAATTGGGAAAGGCCCTACAGTTAGGAAGGACGACCAAGCCCTCCCTCCCTTCCCTGCCGTGGCTGTGCTGGCAAAAGGGACTGAGTTGCATGAACCCTGGACCACCCGGTGTGGCAATTCTTGTGTTCTTCTCAGTTGCATTTATTCTTTATTGCCTCGTAAAAAGCCTGGCACTGACTTGGCAACTGTGCTGCACGACGTGTTGGCTTTCTATTTTCGTGTTGCCAGAAGCAAGTTCAGTGACTGCAGTGGATCATGCTCGCTGCTTTTTGATTATCAACATTCAGCGTGGATGGTAATTGAACTGCTGGCTTTCGTTACCTGCATTGAAGATCACATTCTGCAAATGATTCTAAGGTGCCTTATAAACACTGTATGGAGCATCGTTGCAAGGTTGGTTTTGACGACAATAGCCAGGGGTGAGTAAAGCGGGGCGGGCGTTCACGCAGACGTCTTGGGAAATACAGACTCTAGACCACGTATAATAGATACCTTTTTAAAGGTTGCAAGCTGCACTGTTCCTCCTCTAAAAGTTCTTGTTGTTGTTTTGGTTTTCCTTTTCGTTTTGTTAATCTTTAGACTGTCCAGGTTGTACCCTTTTGCCCTCAGGCTAATCTGCCCCAGTTGGAACTCACCTCTGTTGTGCTAAGCGCCCTTGAGAACCTCATCAAGCTGAACAGTTGACAAAGCGAGACCTGCAAAAAAAAAAAAAACTATTCAGCCGTGACCTTGTCAGTCTCTAGCCCTGTGCCCAGATCTCTCTTCCACGCCCGATCCTTCAGACATCTGCATTAATTCTCTTTACACTGTAGCATTTTTAGTCCCTTCCAATTTAGAGAATACCGGTAACGGGCACACCGCAGCATCAGCATGAGTCCTTGCTGGCGGAACACCGCGTTTCAGTTGTTTACTCCTGTACTGAGGCAGGCGGCAGCAGCCCTTTGGAAGATCCCATTAGCCAGTTAATTAGTGGCAGAGCTCAGATGTGCTCAAGGGATTTTATTACACGTCCCCTCTGAAGGGTTTTTTTCTATTCACATTCCAAGTCCAGAAAAATTGAAGCCAAAATGTTAATAAACTAATAGGTCTATCATTTTTTTCAGAGTTGGAAACAGATTTTTTTTTAAATTGCAGAACTAACATATTCTTCCTTCTTTCTTTATACATTAATTAATTTATTTTGAAATGTACAGGCTATTTTTAAAAGGACACAGAGGGTCTTTGCAGTTCTAACTGCACTATGGAGAATGTATAAATTATAATCCACACCATCTCAGCATAGTAAACCCATAGTGCTTACTATGGGTTTATGGCGTTGATCTGCCTCTTTTAAGTTCTCTTTGTTTTCCTTGATTTCCAGCCTAACCTAGAAAGGGCTCATTTGCCTTTCTTTTTGATTTATTAACCTTCCACAATCCAGACCAAGGCTCAGCTATTGATTTCCTTTGGCTGCCACTCAATCCTCAGAAGACCAAGGTTCTACTTTCGTTTTTGAAATACTTGTCTGTCTTCAATACTTCATCCGTTTGTGTTACTGTGGTTGGGTCGTCTTGACATGCTGCATCATTTCTTAAGCTGTTTTCTGACGTTCTTGCCTGTGATTCTATTTGATTAGATGGAAATTATTTTGGCCTCACATTCGAACAAAAACCTGTGTGTGTGGGGGTGTGTGTGTGGTGCAGAGTAGTGTTGGCTGCAGGGGTAGATGAGAGCCCTTGGGTGGAAACCTCCATATGCCTGCGGTATCAGCAGCTTCTCCCAACACAGGGAGGGATTTGAAATCCTCCACGAACACCCTGGCCCTCCCGCCCCTGAGGGACTTCGTAAAGGAATTGGGCAATTTCCCTTGGAGATTTCCCAGCACACAGGGAGGTTCCCTGGGAAACTGCTGTGCAGGCCAGCCTGGGTTTCTTTCCAAATCTAGAGAGTCTTGGGGCTGTATGGATGGCAAAGAAAAGCGAAGAGATTTCTGGAAATAGGCATTTGCTTTGGTAAAACCCAGCCAGACATTTTTTAGTTGTCCTACTGGCAAAAATGGTTAATTTAAAAATTCTCCCCAGGAGCCTATTCTGTGTGGGAAGGAGGCTTATAGTTTTTCAAGTGGTATTGGCTGAAATGTATGGGAGTGAGCGGGTCCAGACCTTTTCATTGAGAGCACACTGAAGGTGAATGAGCTGCACGCTATTCCATAATTCTGTAGGCACTCAGAAAGTGTTTAATATAAAAGCATGCTTATTGCTTACCAAAAAAGCTCTTGGTGTGGATAAAACATAATGTATTTGGAAGTAGCATCCAGAGCTCTGTAAGCAACAATCAGACAGAGAGATGTGCTAGCCAGTGTTCAGCAAGCCACCAGAAAGGGCTGGAATGAGAACACAGGATGATCCTGTCCAGCATGTTCTTCAGGGGTCATGCCTGGCCGGTGACCTAGGATCTCCAGTGTTGCCCTCTAATTTGGTTCTGTGTCCCCAGGCTTTGTAGGTTTAGCATGAAAAGTGATCTCATCCCCAGGTGCCATGGCCACTGACCTGGCATGACCATTCCCACACCTGCTTAGGCCCCCGAGCACTTCTGGGCCCCAGCAACTCTGTGAGTGCCCCAGTCCTGGTCAGGATTTGCCTGCAGGCCGTCACCCTTGCTGAGCCACACCTCCCAGGGAACAGGAAGCTGGACAGAAGCTATTTGCCTTCTGCCCACCCCCAGATTCCTCAGCCCCCTCCTTTGTACTCATGGAAGCATTTCCCCTTAAGGTTTAGGCTGGCCTGTGCCAATCAAACCAGGACCGAGAGAAGCTGAGGAGTCTTCCCCTCTCCTACATTCCCCACCCCAACCTCAGCAGGTGAAGTTTGGAATGAGTCTTGCAGATCCAGAAGAGAGACCCAGAAATCTGGGAATAATCCCTATCCTGTGTCATGCTACACTGGCTGGCCCCTTCTGCATGATTGTGCTTATGCCTCAGACCTTTGTTGAACATATCAGTTCCCTGAAGTCCTCCCCGTATTATGGACTGAATTGTGGCCCTCCCCCTGACAACAATGCATGTGTTGAAGCCCTAATCCCCACTGTGACTGTATTTGGAGACAGGACCTTAAAGAGATAATTAAGGTTAAATGGGATCATAAGGTTGGGGCCCTAATCCTATAGGACTGCTGTCCCTATCAGGAGAGGAGGACATACCAGGACTGTGCACACACAGAGGAAGGGCTCTGTGAGGACACAGAGAGAAGGTGACATCTGCAAACCAGGAAGAGGGGCTGCACAAGAAACCAGCCCTGCTGGCACACTGATCTTCGACTTCAGCCTCTAGAACTGTGAGGAAATACATTTTGTTTAAGCCACTCGGTCTGTGGCGTTATTATAGCAGCACAAGCAGACTAATAGAATTACATCACAGCTCAACTGGCTGGCCAGGCCCTGCCGCCCGGGCTCTTTTCCTTAGCCTTGTGGCTCTAGTTCAGCACTGCTGCTGTGTCTACAGTCTTTACATAGACTGATGACTTGCACCCAGACCCTGCTGTTCACCTGCCCTCAAGAGCCCTCACTGCCTGGAGTCCTGCAGCTCACTGCTTTTGTGTGCATGCCCTCGGGTATTTATGGAGGTTGGACTCAAACTTGATTCAGCCACGCCCGCTTTTGACTGTGCATTGAGGTGATTTATTGGCTACTTTCTTTCTGGGAGGCCAGAGCCAGAGCCGGTCAGTTTTCATAGCCAGAGTTTTCATTTCCTCTTCCTGCCTGCTGACATTTACTGCTGAGATCCTGGCACACCTTCACTGCACCTGTGTGTAGGGTAAGAGGACACTTCCTTCTTTTCTGCTTGTTGGTGCTGCTACCTTGACCCATTGCCCAGAGCCCATGCTACGTCTTGCTTGCTGTAGTCCTAGGCGGACAGACCTCTCCTGCCTGGCTTGCCCCGGGTACTGGCTTTCCCAGATGAACCTTTCCCATGACTAGTCATGTACGATCCAGTGTCTGATACACTCCATCATCTTCACATAACCAAGTGAATCTGGCCAAGCTGCAACAAGGATGTCAGTGTTCAATAAATATTTGTTGCCTTTGATTTGATTTGATATGCCAAATTGTATAGTGTCTTGTTGTAAGTTGGTCTCTCTATGAAAACCCAATGAAAACGAACTGAACTAAGACAAACAAATTGCATGAGAGTTAATGGCTTTCACATGAAATTATTTATTTAAAAAAATCAGCTGTGGCTGGGTGTGGTGGCTCACACCTGTAATCCTAGCACACTCTGGGAGGCCGAGGCCAGAGGATCGTTTGAGCTCAGGAGTTCAAGACCAGCCTGAGCAAGAGCGAGACCCCATCTCTACTAAAAAAAATAGAAAGAAATTAGCTGGACAACTAAAATATGTGTATGTGTATATATATAGAAAAAATTAGCCGGGTATGGTGGCGCATGCCTGTAGTCCCAGCTACTCGGGAGGCTGAGACAGAAAAATTGCTTGAGCCCAGGAGTTTGAGGTTGCTGTGAGCTAGGCTGACGCCACGGCACTCTAGCCCAGCCAACAGAGTGAGAGACTCTGTCTCAAAAAAAATAAATAAATAAAAGCAGCTGTGTTCCTTTGTATAGAAGCTTTCTTGTGCATTTCTTAACTACTGACAGAGAAATGGAGGGACAAGAGCAACGGTGTTAAGAACATTACTAATTAAAAATTGTGCAGACATAAAGACAAAGCATATTTAAACCAGCAGAGTTTGA
This sequence comes from Lepilemur ruficaudatus, assembly GCA_963574885.1. Classification (NCBI taxonomy): domain Eukaryota; kingdom Metazoa; phylum Chordata; class Mammalia; order Primates; family Lepilemuridae; genus Lepilemur; species Lepilemur ruficaudatus. The sequence goes on from CAUYRT010078761.1 coordinate 25,768, forward strand.
ATTCTAAAGTTTTATTCAGCCACATCTATTGAGTAAAAGCTAAAGTAAAACAGCATTGGAGACTAATTTGTATATCACAGATAAAAATTTCTGTTCTTAAGCCTTCAGCTCCACGTCCTCTTAATGCTGGAATAAAAGTAGACCACTGTCAACCTCATCTCCCATTTTTTTTCCTATCTGGATAGCACCCCTACAGCAACTCCATCTGGGAGGCAGTATAGTGAAATGGGGTGAAACATGGGCCTGGGCCCAAAAGACTATATCTGTCACGTATTAGCAGAGTGGTATATTAATAGACAAATTGTTTAATTTGTCTAGGCATAAAATAAATAAATCATTTAAAGGCATCTGTAAAATGAGGACTACCGTCTATCTCAGGGTGCTTGTAATGAATAAGTGGTACAATTTATGTAAAGCACCTTGCCAAGTGTCCAGCTCGACAGATACCAGTTTCTTATTCCTTATTTCTCCCCTTTTCCTATTCTGTCTGGAAGGCAGGGGAACCCATCGCTGAGGCTGTCACGCCTCTGGTGCTAACTTATTGCTCTCAGCTTTCCCAAACTGGATTCCTCACACACACATTTGCCCTCTCGTTAGTGTGGGCAGCCTCTCTCTCTCCCCATGTTCCTTCTATTCTGCCTTTAATAGGGATCTATCTATACATCCAATTTGGGAGAATAACTTCTCCCATTGTTTCTTAAGTTCTAATGATCTTTTCAAAACCAATGTATTAACATGAGTGGTGTGTTTTCACCACTAATTTTCTCACTGCATGTCATCTCCTTAAATCTTAATAGCTTGTAGAGAGTTTTAAGTCCCTCTAGAGGGAAATTCTCAGAGTCTGCAATGCTGTCCTTCTGGCTTGGTGGGATTAGCAGTAACATAAGTCCCTCCATGCCCATCAGATGACAGGGATGCTTTCACATGTACAAGGAGTTAAATATGTTAGCACTATTGCACTGAAAAGCCTGCCCTATGGGAAGATAAGAGAAATTCAGGCCAGAGAATTTTAAAATTATATAATTTTATATTTTCATCAGCATTAAAAAATCGTATTTTTGAAGCAAGATATAATCTCTAAATTTACCAAAATAACATCCTATAGGAAGGGGAACCTTAGATGTAGATAAAGAGTATTGAATTGTGTGTCTCTTTAAGAAACATCTGTTATTATTTTGACCTGTTTTGCATAGACCGAAAACCTTGTGGAAGCCTCATGCATTATACATTTGGTAAATTACAGCACTTCTACCTAATTGCTCCTTTAGGATCTAATGACCCTCTTTGCTGCTTTGTCTAAGACACCTGATGCAATCAGCACGGAAAGGGTGTGCTCAGTCTCAGACCTTGCCTTGTAAATTCACATTTAGTTCAAAATTAAGTGCTATTTCAAGGTGTTTATTTTAATTCTAATCAATCTAGTAGACTGTAAGCATTGCTTAAACTTACACATTTGCTAAAATTTGTGAAGGTGACTTTGGCGAATGAAATTTTGTCTTTAAATAGATTCAGCTTGCTGTATATGCAGAATGACTTGTGCAGAATCAACCATGGAAATTCACTGACTATGCCCTTTGCTCTCATGATACTGAAAATCACAGCAGAACTTGAAGGACCTCATTCAGTTAAGAAATCAGTGTGTGATTTACAAAGGCACCATGTAGAACCTCATGAGGGGTCCATGACTGGCATATGTCTCTGCTATAATTATTATATGTAGAGGGATGTTTGTGGATTGAATTTTCTTTTATTACTGAATACATACTTGATTTTTTTGGCCAATTAAAAATGTGTAACCTTTTAAAAAATAATTTTCTGGAAAAAGATGCATAATGTACTTTAAATCTATTTCTCTATTCATAGAATCTGAGAATGAAGAAAGAGCTGGAAGGCACCTAAAAAATAATATATTCCATTTCCCTTATTAGACAGGGAAGCAAAGAAAGGCCCAAGAGAGATCAAGTGACTTGCCGAGGTTTATTTTTCCCTGCAAATCCATAACCAAACTAGGACAAGAACCTAGTTTATGAGAGACTTGATGACATGGAAAAGAGGAGACACAGATACATTTATGAACAGATTTGTAAAGAGTTAAAAAGTTATTTTATCCAGTTCATAGCAATGTAATACAGAAGAAAACAAATATAACTTGGAAAAGCATTATTCTATTAATTGATTTTCTGTATTTATAAATCCATAGAGCATTCCTTTCTAACTGGAGTAGGTATTTGTTGTCATATTTCTTTTAAATGAAAATGAGTAATTCAATTTGAAGTTTCACAAATTAAAGATTTAATTAGTTCCATTGATAGACAAGAAATTTGTGAAGCAAATGTGATATATGAAATTTATAATGGGAAAGTTCTCCCACTTAATCTGATCATTTGCAAGTGTCTCCATTTTTATGTAAATATAGCCACAGCCACAGCTGCAGAAATCCAGCAGTGCTAAGGAGGATTGTGAGTTTTGCTGCTTATAATAGAAACTACACTTACCTATTCACTTTAAGACATTTTTTACTATATTTGTGTAACCTAGCTTTTGTGGATGCTTATGACTGAAAATAACAAAAGTGGTGGAATTGAATATAGACTAATCTTTGATTCTAACTTTTCATTCCATTGGTCTATATTATAGTATACAGTGTTTTATAGCATAAAAACATATAAGTAAGTAGAGGACTTACTTATTTCTGTCCCTGAAAAGTGATGTTTCCTTGCTGTATATTTTCAGGCTACTTTTTCTTCCTGTAATAATCAAAGCCAGAGAGTATTGAAAAACCAGGGACTTTGGTTTAATATGCATGAATAGCAGACATCACCCCTCCAAACCCAGTCCTTGTCTAAAGGACTTTGAGAAAATCACAAGAGAAAAAAAAGTCCTGGGACTAGGTCATTTAAAAGAGAGATTAGATGCTATAAACCAAGGTAAATCTGGGAAGGCAGAACAATGAAATGACAAATCAGGGGCAGGAGACAGACCAGACTACCTGCAGAGGACCAGGAAAGCTCAAAGGGACCTGAGAGGGAGATAAAGACCAGGAAGGTGTCAGACCCCACTTAAAAACAGGGAACTTTTATCACCATATACTGTTTTTGATGGGCAGTGCATAGGTCTACCACCCTACACCGTCTTGAACACTGCCATCTCTCCAAGCTTTTGGGTCATGATTTATTTAAAAAACATCAATAAACATCTATTATGTGCATGCAAGATGGGGACCCCAAAGAAGAATAAGACAAAGTCATTGTTCTTAAGAAGTTTAATCTAGTGGAGGGCAAAGGTAACTCACTCACCATGTACCAGGCATGGTGAAAGATATTTTATATACACCATCTGTTTTTGGTTTAATTGTGTCTCCCCCAAAAGATATATTGAAATCATAATCCCCAGAACCTGAGAATGTGAACTTATTTGGAAATAAAGCTGTTACAGATATCATTAGTTGCAATGAGATCATGCTGGAATAGGGTGGGGAATAGGGTAGGCATTTAATCCAAGATGACTTGGGTTCTTACAAGAAGAGAAGAGACACAGAGGCATGAGAAGAACACAGTGTGAAGACAGAGGTAGAAATTGGAGGGACGCGTCTATAAACCCCAAACGCCAAGGATTGCCAGCTTCTGGTAAGAAGCCAGAGAGAGAGAGCACGGAGCAGATTTTCCCAGAAGCCCTCAGAAGGAACCAGCCCTACCGACACCTTGATTTTAGACGTCTACCTTCCTGCCTGTGAGCTGTTGTGTTTAGCTACCCAGTTTGTGGTGCTTTGTAACAGCGCCCTAGTGAACTAATATACCATCTAATTTAGTCCTCGTAAGAATTCATATGGTAAGTAGTGTTAGCCCCATTTTAAAACTCACTTTGTTTATACTTTACCTTATTCTAAAAATTATACAAAAAAAAAGAAAAATAGCTTTGGGAGTAGGTGGAACTGGATTCACATTCTGGTCTGCCACTAACTAGCTGGAACAACTTGGAAAAATTGTTTAAATTTTTTTGTTGTTGTTGTTTAAACTTTTCTAACCCTACAACTGTCCTTATGTAAAATAGAGATCATTCTGTTGGGATTCATACTCCCCGATTTACACTGGTTTCTAGGAAACTAATAACCAAATTTGTAGCCCAAGTATACAGGGTTGAAGATGTGCTTTCTTTTTCTGTCGTATGAAGATTTATAAGCTGAGGTAAATTTTTTGGAGGGTAAATTATGTTAAAATAAACATAATTTTAGATAAAGCTGATCCCAATAGAAGGCCATCTATACATGACAGGACAGGACTGACAACATTGCACTGTAGTCTAAATGAGTGGTCTCCAAAGCAAGAGTTTTATATACCATTAGGTGATCCATTGGGATGAGGAAAGAAGATGTTCGAACCTAGTATTTATATTTTTATTTATCAAAAAGAAAGAAAATAATATTTCTTTATATTTACTATGTGTGCTGAAAATGAAACCCTCACCTGGGCCATATTAGGATAGTTAAGTGTGAGACAGTTAAATGGAAGAATGGGAGTTCATGGCTGACACGTGAACCCTCTGCTTCCTTGAGGAAGGCCTATTGTTAATTATTGCTCCTGATGAATGCTCATGCAATTGGACTTACAATCACATTATCTATCATTAACTGAGCTTACCCCTTGGAAATGGACAAGTGGCTTAAAAACAAGCCTGCAAGGAAATGGGGGATAGAATATAATTTGCAAACACAAGAGGAACAAGAAAATTGCAGAACAGACACTTCTAGAGAAGAGCTCTTTTTCAGTTACATTGTGAAATTAAAACAACGATGACTTAATTAGATATGACAGATAGTTGGCCCTTGAGATTCAAAATTATCAAGAAGATTATTTGAAATGTGGGTTTTATATCAACTATCATTAATGAGCCCTAAGTATATACTGTGCTTTGAAATATTAGCCGACAGCACATATTCATTATTTATAAATGTAAATGCTTATATTGAGAGTGATCAGTCAAAAATGTTGCCTATAATGGTGCACAATTATAAAAAGTTTGGGGACCTTTGGAGACCTGCCTGAACAAGGAGCATGTGGTAGTCAACACTCTCTTCTTGAAGCTTCTCTCCTTAAGCTTCCTTACAGAATTTTCATATAAGTATCAAACCACCACAAGGGAGAGTCATCAGAATGTTTTGAAGGACACATCCAATTTTATAGATTCAGAAACATAATTTATTAGCAGGCTGGACATTCTCTTAGTGTCTCCACCAGCACTGTCTAATGGAACTTTATGCAGTGACAGAAATGTTCTACATCTGTGGTGTCCAGTATAGTAGCCACTGGTTACATGTGGTTATCAAGCAGTTGGCACGTGCCTGGTGTGACTGAGAAAGTAAAGTTTTAATTTTAATTAATTTAGAAAATTAATTTAAATAGTCGCATGTAGCTCATGCCTATAGTATTGGGCAGCTCCATTCTTGAGAGAGATTACTGAGCCCCTTCTAAGGTTCCCCAGCACTTACCATAGCGCCTGATGTATATTTGTCAAATGAAATAAGAAATCAGTAAATGTAGCATACACTACCAAAGACAAAGAATAACTCCCATAGCACACACACACAAGATCACAATGACCACTGCATTCATTAACCTAATATGCAATGTAAAAAGAGTTCACTTAGGAAAATCATCATCAAAAGTCTTTTGCTTGCGGGCTAATTGGTATGAGGTAACTGAAAAAAAGTAAATAAATTTTCTCTATAATTAAAAGTGAATTGCCAAGCAGATGAGATTCTTCAAAACCCATAAAAGCTTGTTAGATCGCTGTCAGGCATGAGATCAGGAAGCTCTGTGGGCTGACTTCCTTTTAAGGTGACTGCCCCACTGGGTGAGGAAGGAACACATTCCCGCCTCCTGCTGTGTGTTTCAGAAGCTCTGGCTGAGTCAGTTTCAGGCACTTCCGGGCAGTGTCCAGTCCTGTCGCTAATATGTAGCTAAGGAAACCTGGCTGACTGCGTTGTTCCTATGGCTCTGTGTGCCAGGTTTTCAGGTCTGCTTGTAACAGAAGAAGACTAGGAAACGACATGCAACAGCCAGCAATAGCAGGAAGCACTGGCGTTTCCAGGGTCCAGACCCACCATACAAAGTAAGAAACGAATACTGGATTCTCCTCAGCTGGCAGTTAACTGCCTGACTTTGTTTCCTTTCTAGACTAACACCTAGCACTTGGGAAAATGGTCGGATTTGTCTTCACCACTGATATATACGAACAGTATTTTTTCATAAATGTAGAAATGAAATTCTAATGTAATGAAAATGGCAGGAATGGAGATGCTATTTCTAAGCAAAATATTGCACAGGCTATTGTAAAGTGAAAAAAGAATGTTTAAGCGGTACATGTAGCATGATCCCGTGATTGTAGAAATGAGCATGCATGTATAGAATAGACATGAAAGATATAAATGTGTAAATTGAAATGGAGCTTTAGGTGATTTTTATTGTTTATTTTGGCTTGTGTTTTCCAAATTTCCTTGAATAAATATACATTACTTTTATAATGAAAAAAACTTTATATTTTTTAAATTACATTTTCTATCTTGAATAACTAAATAATCTTCTGGTAATAATAATAGTAATATAGTAATATAGCCGGCAAGAAGAAAGAAAAAGAAAGAAGAAAGAAAAAAAGAAAGAGAAAACATTTTTAAATAATTTATTCTAAAGTCTCTACTTTTATCAACTTTCAAAATTATCTGACATTTTCTATGAAATTGACTGTTTTTACCAAACTCTAAGAGTCTAGAGGAACCATTTTGGTCCACTAGAAACAGGTTTTACCCATTTTCAAGACTTTAAATAGAAATACATTCATTTTAAAATAAATGCTTTTTATATATAATTCTGAGAACTCAGGTGATAAATTTATTAATTGATGTATTTATTCAATCATTCAACTGGTTAGTGCTAGAAACTAGGCAACATGCTAGAGAGAAAAGAGTGAATAAAATAGACACAATTCTCTGTCACAGATTTAACTATACTTTTTTTTACTTACATTGTAACTACTTCTAAAAGTAGTTTGTGCTAGATTGCAGAAATTTTTAAGAAAAATATTTATTATTGTAGATAACACAACATTATGAAATAGTCAAACGATTTATTAGATATAAAGACATCAAAAACCTATTCAACCATTTTTGAAAATGACACTGCAAAGATTTGAGAAGTTACAGGAAGAAAATCCAAATTATTCTCATTCCAGAATACCGGGAAAGTCATTTTAAAAGCATGTCACTTTAATTCTGCTTTTTCTTAGTTGATGGGTCTTAGACAAGGTATATCAACCACCTCTCATATTTAATAGATCCATGTCATAGAGAAATTTTCATATTGTTTGAATTATAAAGTCAAAAGATTAAAATGCAAATGCTTTGAAAGTAACATTGCTGGAAAAAAGCTAGTTTTTAATTTAACCTTTCTGGACTCCAATAGATCCTTGCTTGCCTTTTAGGGATTTTGTATGGCTACCAGGACATTATATTTGAAAACATTTGCAGCTTACTATATTGGAATTTTGTTTTGGCCACCTATTCAATTACTGGTGCCCTGAAATATGGTTGATTAATGTTTCTTCTCTGTATATTTTCAGGATACTTTTCCTTTTGTAATAATCAAACCCAGGGAGTACTGAAAGCCAGGGATTTGGGGCTAATACACATTAATGGCAGACATCACCCCTCCAGACTCAGCTGTCCTTTTAAGGGGCTTTGAGAAAATCACAACAGAAAAAAGGATCCTGGGGCTAGACTGGGTACTAGCAGTCCATCAACAGGAAACCAAATGGCCATTTAAAAGGAAGATTAGATGCTGTCAACCAAGGTAAATCTGGGAAGATAGAACAATGAAATGACAAATCAGGAGCAGGAGAGAGGCCAGAGTACCTGGAGAGGGCCAGGAGAGATCAGAGGAAGCTGAGTGGGAGGTAAAGACCAGGATGGTTCTGGACCCCACTTAGAAACACTGAACTCTAACTGCCAGTTGCTGTCTGTGAACAACCAGCCTGTTCTTGCTGGGCAGGGGGCCTGTCTGTCACCCTACCCCATCTTGAACATTGCCATTTCTCCTCCTTTAGGGTTCACCATTAATTTAAAAATACTAATCCAGGAATTGTGATTTTATTCTTGACCTCTAAAATGTCATTTGCCTACAATCAGATCTTCAAACCTATCAGAATTATTAGATATAATACAATAACCAACCCAGGATTCACCCTCACCCATGCTCTGTAAGGAGAATCCTTTCTTTGCCCTTCTCGTTGACACATCCCTTCAAGACCCCCACTACAAGCTTCCCACGGTGACTCCGAAACTGTCAGGCAGCAGAAAGGGCATGGCTCCGTTTTTTTTTTTTCACAGTGATTAATATTAACTCAGAACCTATTATTTAAGGCACTTTACGTATATTGTCTTTCTTAATGTGCACAACAACCCTGGGAGAGAGGAACCATAACTTCATTTAAAAGGCTAATCCAGGAGGCAGAGTGATTGAGAAATAGTCCCAAGTACATAGAGCTGCTGCGCGTCACAGCCAGGGATTGAAGTAGGTTGCTCTGACTCCAAGCCCAAGCTCTTTTCCTTCTGCTGTGATCTTCCTCTATTGTAAAGATCTAATGCTCTGTGGCCCATTTTACCATGTCATTGTTGAATTAGCACTTTACCAATTCCCTAATCACACGGCTGCTTCTTAGGCACACATAATTGTGCTGTCTGTTAGCAATCTGGGCTCAGCAGTGACTTTGATCTCTTTGAAGGTAATAATGTGTGAGCAACCTAACCCTTAAAAGTGGGAACTTGTTCTGATGATCATGACCACCTATCCTTGCAGCTCCCTTATGCTAGCACCTCCATTGCAATCATTCCTTAATTTTATTGAAACCTCCAGTGCATGGATGCTGTCACTCTTTCACAATTTTCACTACTCTCCTAACTTTGCTTCTCTTTCCACCCAGCTTCCAATTCATGACCCATTATTAAAATTATTTAATTGGAAACATACTCAGTTCTCTGGCCCCACTCTCCCTGTGCCAACCTGGCTAGACTCCAGCTCTTCATGAGCCCAACTAGCCCTGCTCATCTATTGATCTATGTCTGCATCTATTGGAGATTAGATCACAACTGCTTGCCTGGTTGAACTTCAAATTTGTGATCTCAAGCCTCAAATATGCCCTCAGTACTGCCACAGGGTCCTACTATTTTCCCCCAATAAAATTAGCTTTTGAGTCATTGTTTGAAATGTCTCTTTCATATTTCTTCTCGCCCTAAACCTCCCACACTCTCTCCCTCTCCATTCTTAGCTGAGACTTAGGCTCACACTTTACTGAAAAAACCATCAGACAGGAACACCTTGATCTTATTAAGTCTATGCACCTCTCAATCTCTGTGCCCATGTTCTCTCTGCATTCCCCCGCCTTTTTTTAAATGAAATAAACATGTCTGCTCCTAGCAGAGGCGAATCTTTCCTCTCACTCTCAGATCCTACCCACCCTCACCTTTCTGAAGATTTTTGTTCTCATAGTTAAACCCCCTCTGTTCTACGGAATCAGTGGTTTTCTGTACATTGGGTCATTTCAGGCAACATACAAACAAATTCTATAATTTCCCAAGTGTCAAAACCCAAAACACTTCCCTTGACTATCACAATGCCCTCTAATATATTCCTCTGTTTTCTTTCACTGCAAACCTCGAAATACTTCCTCAGCTTTCATTCACTCTTCTGGTGACCCTGTTAAACTTCTGCTTAATTTTACTGGATCTGCTCTGTCAGGGCCACTGCAGTCTCATGATTACTAGATACTACAGCACTCCTCCTGTTTCCATGGTACTCACCTTCCTCCCAGTGACATCTGACCCAATTGTCCAATACCTTCTTGGAAATCTTTTCTCTCTTGGCTTTGGAGATAAATACTCCTACACATAACTCTGGCCAATACTTTCTTTATTTCTCCTCCTTTATCTAATCTCAAAATACTAGGATATGCCAGAGCATAATACTGAACTGTCTTCTAAATCTGTTTGCAGTCTTTCCAGGTGATCTTGTCCTGTCCATGACCTTAAGTGTCACCATGTTCAGAAGACTTCATTTGCCGTCCATCCAACACCCTTTGTTTGAATTCCAGGCTGCTGTAATCAACTGAGTACCTGCTACCTCCACTTGGATAAAAAACATTGATTTTCTGTGGCACTTTCGATCAGGAGCATATCCAAAAGCCACTCCTTCCTTCTTCTTTGCCATCAGAACCTCAATTTTGTGCAGTTACCACGGAGCCTTGGTCTTTAGGGGTAATTGGTCATCCAAGTGACACTTGATTAGTCATGGCCCCATCATGGTATTTCAAGTCCTATTGTAAGTGATTGGTTCAAAAATTGAAATGTGCCTTAGGTTTCAGTCTGTTATGCATCGTAAGTTGATTTTTGTGAGAGGTGAGAGGTGGGGATCCAGTTTCAATCTTCTGCCTGTGGTTATCGAGTTTTCCCAGCACCATTTATTGAATATTCTTTTCCCCAATGTATATTTTTGTCTGCTTTGCCAAAGATTAGATGACAATATGAGGATGGTTTTATATCTAGGTTCTCAGTCCTCTTCCAAAGGTCTATGTCTCTGTTCTTGTGCCGGTACCATGTGACACAATTCTGGCCACTAAATTGAAAGGAGCATCTGCTGTAGAGCTTCCAGGGACATTTTCCCTTTATTAAAAAGGAATATGTAAGTCAGATCCTATTTCTTCCCTATCCATCCCATGTTCTATTGTCTATAAAGCCCTTTTTCATCTCATGCCATTCTTTTCTTTACTTACTCACCACACGGGCCTCCTCTCTATTTTTCAAACACACCAAGGTGTCAGTGTCTTTGGTCTTACTGGTCCCTTTGCTTAAAATGCCTTTGTTCCAGTTCACTGCATGGTATGCCCCTCCTTGTCATGTAGGACTCAAGTCAACTGTCATCTGTTATAATGGAATGAGCTTCCCCTGCTCATTCCATTATAATTATAAATAGTAACGTAAATTATAATATTTATATTTCTGTCATGACTTACTGTATAACTCCTCACAATCTAAAATTTCCATTTTTGTATGTTTATTTTCCATATCACCCACTGGATTGTAAGAATGTTGAGAAACTTATTCTTGAAGGAATATTCATTCATATCTTGTGCTTTATTTCCAATGCCTAGAACAGTGCCTGGCACATTGCATTTACTGAATCATTGAATGTGTACTGACTTCTAATATTGACCTCGGGGAGAGACAGCATCCCATTTCTCTAGCAGTGATGCCATGGTCTATAAGCAGGGCACTTGGTGGGGGGGTGAGTAGCCTTTGGCCTTTTTGGATTGCTTGTTTCTTGGTGTGGAACTTCCACCCTAATAGCAACTTGGAGTGAGGCTGATTAGGACCCAGTGGTCTTGACTTGCCATGCCTGAGATAAAACTCCCACCTTACCAGTGTGGAGTTTGGTGAAGGAAGGGAGCCCCAGACCTCTTGGTTATGCTTGTCTAGAGTAGAAATTTTGTAATAAAGAGGTGGAGAGGATAAGAAATATTGGTAAACCTGCTCTACCCTGGGAGAAACCATAACCCTCCTATGGGCTGGGAAAAGAAAGCATGCACATTCTTGGCCACACTCACTCAGATTAGAG
>CAUYRT010078762.1:0-16136 GCA_963574885.1 Lepilemur ruficaudatus
ACTAAAATATATAGAAAAAAATTAGCCAGGCATGGTGGCGCATGCCTGTAGTCCCAGCTACTTAGGAGGCTGAGGCAGGAGGATTGCTTGAGCCCAGGAGTTTGAGGTTGCTGTGAGCTAGGCTGATGCCATGGCACTCTAACTCGGGCAACAGAGCAAAACTCTGTCTCAAAAAAGAAAAAAAAAAAAATCCTTAGGAAAATAAGGAATCTGTAAGCCATCGAAAAAGGGTTTTTTGTTTGTTTGTAAGACCCAGATAGTGATCTCAGAAATTAAGTAGAGTGTTGGAATTAAACTCAATAGATGGGCTGAAAAATCAGGCTGAAGAATTCTCTGATAATGTAGTGCAAAAAGATAAAGAAATCAGAAGTTAAGAGATTTGGGTGATCTTGAAATTCCAGTATCTGCCTAATAAGAGAGAAAAGACAAGAGAGGAAACAGTAGTTTTATCTGTCCAATCCTTTTCTCTCAGCAAATCCTACTTCCCTCTTCCTGGGCCAAATACCCACATACCCACAGGAACTTTGTGGGAATCCCTTTCCACCAGTTAGCTAACCATTTCTGATTGCCTTTCTAGATGTAGGTATTCTTGATAGCTTGAATTCCCCACCTTTTTGCCATCTCTTCTTCCTTCCTGTATTATATAGTGATTAGGATTCAAGTATACAGAACAGAATCCACTCAGGCTGGTATAACTAGGATTTGTATGGTGTATGCACATATGTGTGTTATGTTTGTAAACGGTGTTTTAGATTGTTTACAGAATCTTTGGGATAGCAAAAAAAAGTTTCTAGATTGAACATTCAAGAATAATTTCCAGAGCTGCTCTGCAGAACCATCAAAGGATCTACTGCCTCCTCTCCAAATAGAATTCTCTCCAATTGGGAAGATGTCCACTACAACTACCAACAACAAAAGCACATTGTACCCACTATAATTCACAAGATCAAAGTTGATGCCACTGCCTGCCAATATTCACAAAGCTATCAACTGGACGTCAGAACCTCTAACTCCATCACAGAAAATTCAGACTTTTGTGTGACTGCTTGCCAACAGAAACGTCCAGTTCATCACTTATGCCTTCCAAATTATTTACGTACTTTTGATCGAATGGACCTAGATTATGTCTAAACCCTAGCTGCATGGGAATCTGGGAGATGTTAACTTTGTCAATGGAAGAGCACCAGTTCATCATATCTCTTCCATTTTGTTATGATGTGGTGGACTGCTAATTTAGGTTAGCAAAAGAAAATAACCACAATGTCTTCACCAAGGGCAAATTAATATTAAGTCAAGCACATAATTTATGGCTAAAAATCATTATGCAGCCAATAGTCCAGGAAATACCCTAAGAGAAAGTTGAAAGGAACTTCGAAAAGAAACTAAGAACATGAAGCCATTAAGAAAGAAATGGGCGTGTTAACAGCCAAGCCAGAGAATTTAACTTTGTGTGTTGTTGTAACACCATTGCTAGAGTGCTGTGGCGTCAGCTTAGCACACAGCAACCTCCAACTCTTGGGCTCAAGCGATCCTTCTGCCTCAGCCTCCCGAGTAGCTGGGAACTATAGGCATGTGCCACCATGCCCGGCTAATTTTTTCTATATATTTTTAGTTGGCCAATTATTTCTTTCTATTTTTAGTAGAGACGGGGTCTCGCTCTTGCTCAGGCTGGTTTTGAACTCCTGACCTTGAGCGATCCACCCACCTTGGCCTCCCAGAATGCTAGGATTACAGGCGTGAGCCACTGCGCCTGGCCCAAATTTTTAAAATATTTTTCATGCATCACGTTAAGTCATTGAAGAAATTTACATCTAACATGTGGTGCTCATTAGCATAGAAACACAAATTAAGTTCTTTATTTTTTAATTTCAGAATATGATGGTGTGGCTGAGAAAGCTGGTAAAGTAGAAGCTGAAGTTCAACGCTTACATAATATCATCGTAGAAATCAATAACCATAAACTCAAGGCCCAACAAGACAAACTTGATAAAATAAATAAGCAATTAGATGAATGTGCTTCTGCTATTACTAAAGCTCAAGTAGCAATCAAGACTGCTGACAGGTAGGGTATACATGCTACCCTAACCTGTCTTTCCATTCCCTACCTCCATATGGAAAAAGGGTTAATGTTTAAATGTAATTAATGTTCCATTAATGTTTCTCTTACTATTACTTGTTAAACCTATCTGACATGTTATTACCTAATAGGACTTTGTATCATATGGCTAGTTTAAAAAACTGGTCAACAGGTATCCCTTGGGAAAGTGCAGTTATGCTGTATGACACCTCCGTTGTTATAAGGGCATAGAAATCAGAGTTTTGTTTTTCTGGTTTAGGGGAGTAGTTGGCACTTAATTTAAATAGATGTAGGCTGTAAAGGAATAAGTAAAAGAATCAAGAACAGGATCTCTTAAATTTTTAATTAGCTACAAGATTTCATTGTCTTGACTAAAAAAGTTTTATCCATTCATCTTGTTTTGAAATTAATTTTTAGAGTGTTTATTGAAGTGTTTCTAAAATAAAGTTTGGTATGTATATAAAACATGGAAATGTAAACAGCTATTTCTTTTTTCTTAAAATTATAACAAATTAGCTGGTTAATTCAGTGCCTTTTGCTTAAAGATTAGGAACTAATAGATCATTTTTATTGGTTTTTACCAGAAGTATGCTTAAACATATTTGTCAAAGTAGAAATAACTTTATTATGGGGGAAATAAGGCCCACCCTTTTGGGAAGTACTTGTTGCCCTGTCTTGAACTGGGGGGTAATTATTTGAAGGTATACCCTCTTGGGTGTAGAAATTTAAGAATAATCTACTGGACAACTTTGCATTAGAGTTGGATGATATTAGAAGTTTGTATTATATAAGGAAGACTCATTCATTTATATTGAGGAGTTTAATATAAAACTATCCCACAAGTGTTTATATAAACCTATAAAAACTTATTTAAGGATGATTTAATAAATCATGAATTTAGAAATCTGTTAGGGAAAAAAAGTCACATTAAATGTCATGAAAAATTCTGTAGGTTTTCAGAAACATAATTACTACATTTTTAATGCATCATTTTGTTTCTTTAGAAACCTTAAGAAGGCACAAGACTCTGTCTCTCGCACAGAGAAAGAAATAAAAGATACTGAGAAAGAAGTAGATGACTTAACAGCAGAACTAAAACGCATTGAAGATAGAGCAGCAGAAGTCATAGAGAACACAAATGCTGCAAAGGTAAGACTTTTTTGAGGGGATGATATTTGGAGAAATTAATAAGTTGGATATATCACATCAGTGCCTTGAATATAGTAAGCACTCAATAGGTTAAAAAGTCTTCTAACTATAAACTTTTATTTGTACAATAAAGATATGAGTACCATATTATAACTTTTCTGTCTTCTAAAATGTTTTAACTAATTTAAAATGGAAGGGGCATTGGAAGAGATTGCTAACTTCTTTGAAATATGAAAATACCTGTTCTATTTGGGAAGATCATATTTGTAAAAGTTCTTGATCTTTAGGAATCCTTACCAGAGGTCCAGAAAGAACATCGTAATCTACTTCAAGAACTAAAAGTTATTCAAGAAAATGAGCATGCTCTTCAAAAAGATGCTCTTAGTATTAAGTTGAAACTTGAACAAATAGATGGTCACATTGCTGAACATAATTCAAAAGTAAAATATTGGCAAAAAGAGGTGAGATTGTTACCATTTAACTTTGATTTTAACATATACTTTATGGAAAAGGGGGGGGTTAAAAAATAGTTACAAATTAGTCACAACTGTTTTTGTACTTGTATAATTTGTCGTATTGGGTTTCTTTTAATAATTAATTGTAGTATTGTGCTTTCTCTCTCACCTAAATCAAACTTTTAGATTTCAAAAATATCATTGCACCCCATAGAAGATAATCCTGTTGAAGAGGTTTCAGTTCTAAACCCAGAGGATCTTGAAGCAATCAAGAATCCAGATTCTATAACAAATCAAATTGCACTTTTGGAAGCCCAGTGTCATGAAATGAGACCAAACCTTGGTGCCATTGCAGAGTATAAAAAGAAGGTATGAATGAACTGTTTATGTATACTAGTCAGAAATTCTTCATAGTCCTTAGCCTAAATTCTGACCTTTAGTTTTACATAAATTAGCAATGCTGATTTTCATGTCAAATTTATATCTGAGTAGATTTTTTTCCTAACATAATATTCTTTTCACAGGAAGAATTGTATTTGCAGCGAGTAGCAGAATTGGATAAAATTACTTCTGAGAGAGATAATTTTAGACAGGCGTATGAAGATCTTCGGAAACAAAGGCTTAATGAATTTATGGCAGGGTTTTACATAATAACAAATAAATTAAAGGAAAATTACCAAATGCTTACCTTGGGAGGGGATGCTGAACTGGAGCTTGTAGACAGCTTGGATCCTTTCTCTGAAGGAATCATGTTCAGGTTTGTAATTATACTGAGTTTTTATTCCTCCTCTTACCTATCTCTCTCTATATATATTCTCCAAACTCTTAGTATTTCTTGGCTGGTGGAAGGTGAAGGCAAGATCTACAGCCTGTTTTATTTAATAAATGCTATTTTGTTTATATGCTATTTATGCTGACAGTTTACAGGGACAAACAGCAAATAACATTTGCAAAATATTTGTCTAGTTCATCTTTTTTTAATTTTCAAGCCATGTCAAGTTTTAATATCAGTATTGAAAATTGCATTTGATAAGGGGAATAGCAAGAAGTACTTAGCTTGCTGTTTAAATCTTAAAATTTTGGTAGGTGTTAATGTGTTCATCCTCCAATGTTTTTATAAAATAACCAGAAAAATAGTTCAAATTTGTGAAAAGCAAATTAGAGATTCCCAAGAAGGTGGTAGAAGTCAATTATGGAAAACAAATCATGAAGTCTTACCTTTAGCTTTACAAGTAATTTGACTAAGAGTTTTCTTAATTATTTCAGTGTTCGACCACCTAAGAAAAGTTGGAAGAAGATCTTTAACCTTTCAGGAGGAGAGAAAACACTTAGTTCATTGGCTTTAGTATTTGCTCTTCACCACTACAAACCGACTCCCCTTTACTTCATGGACGAGATTGATGCTGCTCTTGATTTTAAAAATGTGTCCATTGTTGCATTTTATATATATGTAAGTGATCATATAGCAGTTTTTATCCTGGAATTCTTTGACTTGTTTCTTACTATTGAGCATTTTTCTCTACTCTAACTGCATGTCTTCTGGTATCAATGGAGACCAAATCCTCCTTTATTTGAACTAAATATTTCCACTATGGGCCAGGCGCAGTGGCTCACCCCTGTAATCCTAGCACTCTGGGAGGCTGAGGCGGGTGGATTGCTCACGGTCAGGAGTTTGAAACCAGCCTGAGCAAGAGCGAGACCCTGGCTCTACTAAAAATAGAAAGAAATTAATTGGCCAACTAAAAATATAGAAAAAATTAGCCGGTCATGGTGGCACATGCCTGTAGTCCCAGCTACTCGGGAGGCTGAGGCAGAAGGATCGCTTGAGCCCAGGAGTTGGAGGTTGCTGTGGGCTAGGCTGACGCCACGGCACTCTGGCCTGGGCAACAGAGTGAGACTCTGTCTCAAAAAAAAAAATATTTCCACTATGGAGAAGTAAAATATAAATTGAAAGTGCAAATTCATGGAAGAATCACAGGTAGAATCTCAGGTCTCCTTCCTAGATTTTTTCCACTAGAAGACTTCTAGGCAGTCATACTTCCAAAAATTACCAAATTCCTCTCAAACTCAAATAGTTTTATGAACTATCCATGCCATAATTCCTATACATTATTATCAATGTAATGTTAAATTTATTGTCCAAGGTTACTTGTTTATTATGTGATTTTCCCATTATTAATGTTTTTAACTTACTTTTTTTTTTTTTAGGAACAAACAAAAAATGCCCAGTTCATAATAATTTCTCTTCGAAATAATATGTTTGAGATTTCAGATAGACTTATTGGAATTTACAAGACATACAATATAACAAAAAGTGTTGCCGTAAACCCAAAAGAAATTGCATCTAAAGGACTTTGTTGAGCTTGTTTGTACTGAAGACTCTTCAAATTGAATTGGCATAAATTCAGTGTATTGTATTATTGCTTTTTCTATTTATAAAGGATTATGACTTGTATTAAATACATATTTCTAAACTAGATCACAAAATGATTCTATTTTATGTTATTAAGAGTCATTTTTATGAAGTCTAATAAAATATTCTCTATACTTCTAGGAGATTGTAAGAATCTGATAATTTTGTAAGTGGTAGAATATGAGAAAAATAAGATACCTGGAGGGTCAGGTCACTTTCTCACTTCCTGCCAACAAAGCTAAAAAGTATGTTAAGGCAAATTTCTAAACTAGATTTTGTTATCAAGGTTCAGCATACCTTCATGGACCTTTCACCTATACTAGAAAAGCCTGCCAAATAATGTTGGATAAATTCTTAAGGCCTTCTGCTTTATTTGCTAATTTAGACAATCACTATATTTATTACCCAAATAATGGGAACTTTTTTGGTAAACCAGTCATTCTGAGTTACAGGAATGTGAATTTAAATATCATATGCTTTTCTAAAATTTGTTGTTTGACCATTTGAAATTTACTTGCAATAGAGCCAGTAAACTAAAGCAATGTCTGAACATAACTAGCCTGTATCATAATTTGAAAACTACCCCAGTATAGTTGCTTAGTTGCTTTGTTTTTTTTTTTTTTGAGACAGTGTCACTCTGTTGCCCATGCTTGAGTGCCGTGGAGTCAGCCTTGTTCACAGCAACCTCAAACTCCTGGACTTAAGCAATCCTCCTGCCTCACCCTCCCAAGTAGCTGGGACTACAGGCATGTGCCGGCTAATTTTTTCTATATATTTTTAGTTGTCCAGCTAGTTTCTTTCTATGTTTAGTAGAGACAGAGTCTCACTCTTGCTCAGGCTGGTTTCAAACTCCTGACCTCGAGTGATCCTCCTGCCTCAGCCTCCCAGAGTGCTAGGATTACAGGTGTGAGCCACCATGCCCTATAGTTGCTTCTTAAGAATGAAGTAGATGTTCTTAAACTTAGTTTTATCTGGACGTTGCCCCATTGTAAATCAAGCATATGTATATAGAGGTTAACTCCCGTACTTCCTTAGAAAAGTAAGATGTCTTGAGTGTTTGCCTGTTGAATTGCTAGGATTTTTTACACTGTATTGGCTCAAAAATGTTATAATGCTACTGGTGGAAATAAATTGGCACCACTTGGTTTCCGTAGGAATTTTGGTAATTGAATCAAAAATCTTTGCCCATTTCTAGATACTTAACCCTAAGGAATTAAAGAGCTAATTATTTCATTATTTAGTGGACCATTGTTTAAGTATTAAAAATCCATCAGGGGTGGGCACAGTGGCTCACGCCTGTGGTTCCAACATTCTGAGAAGCCAAGACAGGAGGATCGCTTGAGACCTGGAGTTCAAGGTAACAGTGAACTGTCTATGATCATGTCACTGCACTCCAGCCTGCATGACAAGATACCCTGTTTCCCAAAAAATAATGTACCATAGTGTGTATCATAATACAGCCATAAAAATGTAAATAAATATGTTAGTAGCATGGACTTAAATAAAGCAAGATCTGAAATTCAAGCGTGGTCATTTGTTTTAAATCAAGAATATAGCATTATTTACTTTTCCTTGATCGTTTTCATTGGTGAGAGAAGTAAAAGAAATTTTTAATACTTTCATTAATAACAAATAAAGTTCAGTACTGTTTTAAAGACTTAAAACAGAAAATTCCCAGAACCCACATGAAAATTCCGAAGGTACCACTCCTGAGTTTGAGTGTCTTGAGCCACTCAGTGCAAATAAAATATCAAAATGAGTTTATTAAAATACATACTTTTGTTATGCATAAAACTTAGAAATATTTCAGGATTATATACTTTAAACTGTACAATCTCATCCTTTGGCAAAAATACAAAAGAATAGCATGTATAAGAATCAGTTACTTGTATACTTTATTAATGTATACTTCATAAAATTCATCAAAAAATTTTGTTTACTAAAAACTGGCAGGTTACAAAATATTAATGTCAAGTCTAAAATGGTGTTAATAGGCATATGCTTGATTCTTAACACAGATTATAAACCTTAATTTATTAACATTAGTCTTGGCCTACTTAGATCCTTTAAAGGCAGTGTGACAGCATGAACTCTGAAAAGAAAGTAGTAATGTTCTCCAGGGATTAGGGAGTTGAGGGGGGTGGTAAACTCACAACTAATGAATGAGATGAGCATTGTAGAGGGGAAGGGCATGGCTTTAATCCTCGCTTGGGTGAGGCAAAGTCATAAAATGTGCCCTCATAATATCCTGAAATAAAAATTAAAAAATGGCATACTTATTACACAGTAAATGCTCTATTCAAATGTGAAAAACATTGCCCATGGAGTCAAAAAGTTCTGATAATGATGCCCCTTTTAAGTGGTACAAGGTGAAGTAAACTGCTTTTTACCTTGGAAAAAAAGAAAATGCATGGGCTCTCCTACATACTAGTGTATGGCCTTGGGCAAATTACTTTTTTGTTTCCTCATTTACAAAAAGTGGATCTACAAAAGTATATTTAACCAAAATACAACATATGTGAGATTAAGTGCATGACAATGGCTAACATACATTTCAGTGCTTACTAATATTTACATTTATTCAAAAGTACAGGGGCACTCTGGGAGGCCCAGGCGGGAGAATTGCTCAAGGTCAGGAGTTCGAAACCAGCCTGAGCAAAAGCGAGACCCCCGTCTCTACTAAAAATAGAAATTAATTGGCCAACTAAAAATATATGGAAAAAATTAGCTGGGCATGGTGGCGCATGCCTGTGGTCCCAGCTACTCAGGAGGCTGAGGCAGAAGGATCGCTTGAGCCCAGGAGTTTGAGGTTGCTGTGAGCTAGGCCAATGCCATAGCACTCTAGCCCGGGCAACAGAGTGAGACTCTGTCTCAAAAAAAAAAAAAAAAAAAATACAGGGCACTTTCCTGGTGTGACTAATATTTTAGTAAATCAAATCACTAACCAGTTAAAGGTTAATTTTATTTCTATTTTAATAGCCGAATATATCTCTCTTCACTTCCAGTACACCCTTCTATTGTTCTTTGTCCATACAATAGCTAATTGTGCTAGGTAGTCTGATTCTAATCATAAATTGACAATTAAGACTTAACTCAGCAAATAAGAATGTAGGAGAGTTTTAGAACTAGTTCCCTAAATACAACTATATTCATGATACTTTATTTACACGTAATCGGTAGGCCCAGAAGCATTCCCTAATCTGACCTGGAAAGTCTTTGAACTAGGTAAGGCTCCTAGAGATGGTGATCGAAGAGCAGCCCATTTGAGATTTCTGGAAAGCAAGTCAGTTTATACTTGAGGTTGCATGGACAATGGGCCAAAAGCCCTACCTACCACAAGTATCAGAACTCCAATCCCGGCAGGGCGGGATGGCTGACGCCTGTAATCCTAGCACTCTGGGAGGCCAAGGCAGGAGGATCGCTCAAGGTCAAGAGTTTGAAATCAGCCTGAGCAAGAGCGAGACCCCATCTCTACTAAAAATAGAAATTAATTGGCCAACTAAAAACATACAGAAAAAAATTACCTGGGCATGCTGGCCCATGCCTGTAGTCCCAGCTACTCGGGAGGCTGAGGCAGAAGGATCGCTTGAGCCCAGGAGTTTGAGGTTGCTGTGAGCTAGGCTGACGGCACGGCACTCTAGCCCGGGCAACAGAATGAGACTGTCCCCAAAAAATTAAAAAATAAAAATAAAAAGAACTCCAATCCCTGTTAAAAAGGGAACTAAAGAATTTTGACTTAAGTTCTTAAATTCAAGAAATGTAAGATTAAATTGCTGGCACTTCCACATTAGCATTAGAGGGAATTTGGCAGATAATTTAAAACAGTTTTTAAGACACCCGAAGTTCACATAATGCCATCAAAACCTGTCGAGGGTAGAATATGTCACCAATAATGACTCTGTTCTAGTATGTTTGGGTTTTTTCCCAAAAACAAATGTGACAATATAGAAGTCAAATACAATCTTAAAATCAATTTACACAAATCATAGAATATGACAAGTATTAGAAAATGCCACTGTTCCCTAACTTAAGTTATCCAAAAGCAATCACTTTATTTGGAATGAATGTTGATAAACATTTTAGGGCTCTTAAATCTATCTAAACCAAATTAGCTATATGGCCCAGGTATATTTGATCAAAAGATCTTTGAATAAATAATGCCTTATCACGTTTACGCTCTGCTGCTTGATTTTAAAACCCTCTCTTTCTTACCATCCTTTTTCACCCATTCAAAGCTTCAAGCAACATCAAAATAGAGGCATATGCACTTTCAGCATTTTACCATCTTTTAACCTAAAAGCTACATAAAGAACTGCAAAGCCAACTTATTGCAGTATATAATAATGGTAAAATATTGGTACAAGAATGTTTAGATGTCACAGCAACATTAAGTCAAGCTCCATGAAGCCAATAAAAATGGGATAGTATATTAATATTCAAATCAAGTAATTAGATTTTGATTTCTAATAATTTGAATATTTCAGACACTGCCTCATTTCTAATTTTGACATATCATTTCTAACCTACAGAAGCATAAAAGGTATAACATTTCTATATATTTGTTGCAACTCTAATAAACTTAGTATGCTACTTATTTGTCCATGCTACCCCTATTTGTCATTTAGCAATGGTTAGTCTCTGCTATACAGAGTAAGCTCTAGTTTGCTTATCTGTCCATGCTACCCCTATTTCTCCATTTAGCAATGGTTAGTCTCTGCTATATAGAATAAGCCCATTTAAATAATTCAGATGTAAGTTCTCAATGAGAAACTATTTTCCACATAAATTCCTTCAACAAATATAAAGTGTGACATACTATATTCTTTAAATCATGCACGTTGTTAGATAAACTTTGGTAAACAGATAGAGAGACTTCAGAAAAACATATTGAAGTGATTTCATTTAAAAAGGTTATTATGTGTTGGTTGAAAAAGAGTATTAACATCAGTATCACTGAAATCAGTGTAACTATAACAATGTTTAAAATTTTAAAAAATTCAATTTCTTTTTCATCCTTCTCAGGCCAGGAACATGGCATCCTTTTTGAAGAAATTTTCATTTCAGGAATGAGCACTTTCTTAATTTGTCCAATTTCTGTTCTGTTCCATTCTTCTTTTAATACTTTGCTTACTCGAGGATAAATTTCAACAGGTTGGACCTCAGGAAGTGGTCTTTGTTTTAAGATCTGCACACGTTGGCGGACATCATCGACTTTTTCAAGAAATTTAAGTGGAGACTCTTCGTGTAAAGATGTTGTCAGTGTCATTAGTTCAAGCTGCTGCTCTCTCATTTCTTTCATTCTTTCAATTTGCGGAATATATTCTTGATTAATCAGATTGCCAACATCACAGAGAGCCGTTAGGAAAATTTTTTTTTTCTGTTCTAATGTATCACTAAGCTCCTTAAAATACTGGAGAACAACTTCCTTATCACCTTGGATCATTTTCTCAGAATGAGATTTTTGTTCTTCCAGCTTTTCAATAAGACGAGTAAGATCTGTCCAATGTGTGTCAGTTAACTGTTCAAGCAGTTTTTGTGGAGTGTCCTTTTCTTTCAGATAGGCACTTTGAAGATCATCTATAGGATGACCATGGTGTTGACCTATGGTGAGGCAGTGACCACAAACTAATTTTTTATCTAGTAGGCAATAAACATTTAATGGTTGCCTATAATGTTCAGGGCAGGTGACAATATCTGGATGGTCTTCTTGCTGGTACTTTTCAATAATAGCCCTTAGTGCAAAATTAACAGGTAAAGATTCAATACCAGTTGGAGCGATTTCTATAATACTTCTGCAGTTAGGGCACTTGAGTGGAATACGTAAAGGTCTCCATATATAAAAGTTACCAGATGCCTGAAGAACGTTTTCCAAACAATTTCTACAAAATGTATGAGAGCATGGTAGTACACGAGGATCTTCAAAAATACTATAACAAATGGGACACGTTAACTCATCCTCAAAATTGTGCATTTCCTGTCAAGAGAAAAAAGTATTTTAAGTCTACATATATATAATAAAGAAATCTGTACATATTTTATAAAGTTTTAGGCGTTAACCTCCAAATTGTTAATATACCATGCTTGTCATTTAAAAGAGGACAACTAAGGTTATTTACTAAGATTTTTAAAATGAAGCTTTCTTAGTAATTCAATGCTTAATATATATAATATTGAATAATTGATAATCTTTAAGAGTTTATTCCTTTAGGACAAAAGTCACCCCAAACAACAATTTCAATTAATTTCTAATAAAATGCTCCAAATTTAAGGTATTTAAATTTATTTCCATATAATGAAGACTAGGTAAAATTCAGAGTGGTCTATTGTTAAAATTTTCTTAATGATTACAACTATTCTTTGCAACTTTTTAACATTCTAAGGTGCCAAAATCAAAACTATGCACATACAATGGATAGGCAAAACTAAATATTTGTATTACATAACATCACAACTTAGGCTTAACAAATTATATTCTTTAACTCAAAAGAAGGAAACATGCTATGCTCCCAGTTAGCTCAATCATAGTTTCTAAAGCAAATTGCTATAACTTTCTTAGCTTCTTGAATTAGAATACAAGTATGCTTAAAGCCCAGGATCAGCATAACATAGTTTTCTAAAGCAATTTTAACTTGAAGATTTAGAAGGGGAAAAAATGTAGATTAGTCCTTACAACAAAAATCAAATGAAAGATGAAGAGTTTGACTGTGATTAACTTTGAATACCGACTTAATTTTTAAGTGAAAAACTTGAGCACTAATGTAAAGAACATAAAGGACACCATTAGTCATCTTTCCTTCATGAAAAAGTCTCGAGTTATTTCCCTGAGACAGAAAAAGAAACCCAGCAATAATTCCCATTACCCTCAGACACCTGTAACCTGGCAAGCTATTATTGTATTTCCCACAGAAGGCTGATAGTTTTTTTCACCCTACCACCTCTTACAGTTTTCCTTCATACCTATCCTCAACACATGTCACAATCCTAAGGACCGACTTACCCTTTGATAGAGAAAAAATCAAGTTACACCACTGTTTAAAGAACCTAAAACAAAACAAAAAAACCCAAGTGCCATTCAAGTAAAATATAAAAGTTACCAAGTCACCCTCTATAAAACTAACTTGTAAAATTAAAAGTTTGTGAAAACAGCATCTAAAAAACTAATTGCTCTTTTAATAAACATAAAATCCCTGTAGACTTTTTAGCTCTTGGCTCCTCATTTTAACTATTTGCCAAACTCTTATTTACCCTTCAAGTTTCAATGTAAGCCTGCCTCTTCCCCAGATTCCACTGTTAGTCTCCTTTAAGGCTGCACTTTTACTTCAAACCACTTAAAGGGATTTTATTTAAAAGAATTTTGTAACATTTTTGGGTATACATTAGAAAGTAAGCCACTTATAAGGGCAGGAATTGTGTCTGAACTGTACTTATATTCCTATAACCTAAACACAGAACTTAACATAAGTAGGCATTTAACTCACTATTGGTTCAAGAAACAACTGTCTTTCAAGAGACCAGTGTTAACACAAATCTTAGTTTTTTGTTGTTTTTTTAATAGCAAAATTTCTATTTTCCTTAGGGAAAGTCCATCATAAAATACTCACTCAGACTGACAATATTCAGATCCCTAATGAGCCAAAATGTGTCACAGAGACTAAGCTTGAACTATGAGGCATTCACTGCAGATAAATTCAAGTGACTGCACACTGGGAAGACTTCACAACTTTGCCCTACACCTACAAAGAACTATGAAGTCATTACAAAAACCAGCCAAGAAAAACAAATGTGATTCTCAAAAGTATTTCAGTGGTGTCAGAACTCACAATGAAAGAATAAACAAAATATCACTTTGCAAGGAATAAAGTTTGAACAGTGGACACTGAATATAGCATTCAATCTAGATTTAATGCTACAATTAGATCTATTTAACGTTTAAGTAGCAAAACTAGCCCTAAAACAGAATCTAACTTTTCTCTCCAGACCCCTATTGATTCATTCTTTTCTTTCCTTTTCTTTCTTTCTCTTTCTCTCTCTCTCTTTGTTCTTTTCTTTTCTTTCTCTCTCTCTCTCTTTCTTTATTTTTTTTCTTTTTCTTTTTTTTTTTTCAGTAGTGATGGGGTCTTGCTATGTTACCTAGGCTGGTCTTGAACTTCTGGCTTCAAGGAATCCTGCTGCTTGACCTTCCAAAATGCTGCAATTACAGGTGTGAGCCACCACACCCAACCCAAAGCCCTCTTCTATCCTTGTAAAAAGCCAGGAAACAACTTTTCTGTGAATCCATTTAAAGGGCCTAAAAACTCAACTTTCTTTAGAATGAGACTATTCACCATAATATCATAAAGAAAATGTCATCTCCTGAAAGTGAAAAATATAGCATCAAACTTACTGCTATCATATGTAAAATCTTTAATAAATTAATTTTTAATCAGAAATTTGTGGATAAGTTGAAGATCACAGAAATCAAATTCTATTCTCAGACTACCTTCCTGCTGATTTAATATTATAAAAACTGATTCTAGGCAACAAATCCAAGAGAAATCAGAACTGGTTACAAGAAGCAAGCTTAGTTGAAAAATAACTTTGGAAGGCCAAGAACTTTCTGACTGTTTGCTTCCTGAAGTATAAGATATAGGTGGCTATCACGTTTACCAGCCAGTTCTTTCAGAAACCAGTATGAAATTTTATGTACCAGAAACTTTCCATAACCATCCCAGGCTCCTGAGAGGAAGAAAAAGAGCAAAGAACTTTACCTATGTATATTTTCTAGGGTGAACATCTTGGTCTTAGCTATGCTGTAAACAGTGAAAACATCAATAACAGTGCTGGAAACCAGAAGAAGACAATGAAGGAATGTCTTTGATATTCTCAGAAAAAATGTACTTCCTAAATGGAACCTAAAATTCCTATACCCAGAAAAAAACAAAACAATCCATTTTGATATAAAGACAGTTTGATGTGAAGGGTCTCAAAACTAAACAATCCCCTGCCAACTCTTTCTAAAGAAGCTACTGCAAGGAAAAAAGAAAAGCAAGAATTCTCACCAGGATAATGGTGAATAAAAGCCCAGGACAAGTGTGTAGGCCTAGAGAACAAGCAGTCTGAAAGAGGAAGACAAATCTAGGAGGGATGTCTTTAAGTAAATAAATGGAACTGACAGAATACGTGATGTATCTGAACACACTGAGAAGTAATGAAAAACTAAATTTAGGAAAAAGTGATGATGAAAAGAGTAGAAATACCGTATTATATGGCTCATTTGTCATATTAACATAGTCATAATAGTATAAATATCAAATATTAATATTTATTTTACCAAAAAGAGTGACATCCTTCTAAGATGGTCAATACATACTTAAAAATGAAAAATAAATAAACCGCAGTAAAAGCATATTGTTTAGAAATATAAAAGAAAATACCAAAAGAAATAGTTAAAAGTGATTGCCTCTAGACAGTAGAAATCTGTTTTTCAATACAAATATAAACAGTGGTTTCACTTTCAACTATTAACAAGCAATTAAAAATATAATAAAGTTTTAAAGAAAGAAATAAAGCATCCAGGCAGAAAAGCAAGATGAAAAAAGGAAAACAAAAACATATTGGTCCCAGAATTCTCCTTCGGGAGACTGTAATTTCCAAATAAAACTAGAATGGCCACAATTATCTCCCATATATGCTGTTCTATAATCTGACTTTGCTGCTACTCCCCACCCCTTCATCAAGAGATGAAATCTATTGGGCCGGGCGTGGTGGCTCACGCCTGTAATCCTAGCACTCTGGGAGGCCAAGGCAGGAGGATCTCTCAAAGTCAGGAGTTGAAAACCAGCCTGAGCAAGAGTGAGACCCCGTCTCTACTAAAAATAGAAAGAAATTAATTGGCTAACTATAAATATCTAGAAAAAATTGTCCGGGCACGGTGGCACATGCCTGTAGTCCCAGCTACTCGGGAGGCTGAGGCAGAAGGATTGCTTGAGCCCAGGAGTGTGAGGTTGCTGTGAGCTAGGCTGACATCACGGCACTCTAGCCCGGGCAACACAGTGAGACTCTG
>CAUYRT010078764.1:0-18225 GCA_963574885.1 Lepilemur ruficaudatus
TTTTTTTTTTTTGAGACAGAGTCTCACTCTGCTGCCTGGGCTAGAGTGAGTGCCGTGGCATCAGCTAGCTCACAGCAACCTCAAACTCCTGGGCTCAAGCAATCCTTCTGCCTCAGCCTCCCAAGCAGCTGGGACTACAGGCATGTGCCACCATGCCCGGCTAATTTTTTCTATATATTTTTAGTTCGCTAATTAATTTCTTTCTATTTTAAGTAGAGACAGGGTCTCGCTCTTGCTCAGGCTGGTTTCGAACTCCTGACCTTGAGCAATCCGCCCGCCTCAGCCTCCCAGAGTGCTAGGATTACAGGCGTGAGCCACCGCGCCTGGCCTGGACTCAGGAGTTTGAGGTTGCAGTGAGCTATGATGATGCCATTTCATTCTAGCCCAGGCAACAGAACAAGACCCCAGCCTCAAAAACACCAAGAACAAGTTGCTTAGGTGTTAAGACATCAACCAGGACTCCAGTAGCAAACTTTCTCAAGAGCCCCTATCCAAGCCAATGTTAGCTAAGTAAACCTAGGACCGTCAAGATATTCCAGGGGGACATCTGGTCAGTAAGGGGTTGGGGTGCAAATTCCCTTTAAGTGGCTTCTGAAAATATATTCACCTCCATGCAGAGCTTTAGTTGGATCAAGAATCCAGATAATTTTATGGGGACACCAGTACTTCTTGAGAGGGAATAGGTATCTCCCTGGAAATTCAAATTCAGGGGCAGCCACTGAGACATTCCTGCAAGATGGCTATGCTCATCTAGAGATCACCCCACCCCGTATTTTAGTATGATACAAGACAAATGTCACCAAGTTTTTGTTACTACGCAATGTTGCTCCAAACTCATGAGACTTATCTTGGTAGATTATAGAAATTTACATTGTTTACTTCCAGTAACCTGAGGAATAACCTCAAATCTTACGTGATGAAAAGGGAATTTAAGAATTTGAAAGTCTTAAAATCTTCAAACTAAGACTGATTTCCTATACCTCAAAACAAAAGCTAGTAATTCTCCATAAACTGTGGAAGCTCTTTTCAGTCACATACAATTACATCAAGTATCACAATGTTTATTGATAGATACAAGTATATAAAATCAGGGCATGAACATGACTTGATAAATTAAGTAGACTTAATTTCAATACTATAATAAGAGGGACCAATTCAAATTCTCACCATTTGTTTCACACCCACAAAAACCACTTCAAGGGCATTAACGATCTCTCAAAACTGATCAGTTTTGTGCAAGTAAACCATGTTTCTTTTTAAAAAGACTTGTGCACTTGCCCAGGCTCAAGGATATTAAAATCTAGCACATAAAGCCCATTACTAGAGGTAGAGATACAGGCAATATACTATTACGGCAACAACCATCAATTACAGTTAAGAATTTTTTCTGTAACAACCAAATGGATAATCAAATATTGCAACAACTCAAGTATTACTGAGCAAAGTGCATTTCTACAGTATTCAGTGTTGCTATTCAGTTTTCTAACTTAAAACAGCCTATGATAACTGGCAGCAAAGAAGGTCCTTGCAATAGACTGCCTCTGCTTGAGAACTTATGATGTAATTATTGCATGCTGCTAATATACTATCTAAACATTAAAGATACTCCTAAAATATTTGATGGTAGACTATGATTAAGACATTACACTACAAAAAAACCTTATGCAGAAGGAAATCCTAACTGACGTGCTTCTGCTTTAAATATCGTGAAAACATTACAGCGGAATGAATTTTCGCAGTGGTTAGGTCAAATGCAGTTACATCATAGCAACAGTATGTTTTGCACAATTTAAGGCTTTGGCTGGTTCTTTAGTCAGCTTCTTCCTCTGATTCTTCTTCTTCAGCAGTTTCTAGCCAGGTTAGCCACTGATTCACCTGTGAATTAGATTTGTTAACTTAAAATAAGTAGTACTTAACAGAAAATGAAACTCAAGTTTTGGGTTTGATATAATTAGAATTCCATCCAAGGACAAAAGTTTTAAAGTGTACCATGTAATTTTTAACAACCTCAGAACATGCTGCAAATGTAGTAGTTAACACAAAGAATGGTTTATTTGGATTTGGGATAACATAAAAGCTGTTTATGGCCAATTAGCTTGTTTCATTCTTTGACACTTCTTCAGTTACATTTCAGAATTATTTTAGTCTGGGACAATGGCTCTTCCAAGCCTAAGTATGTTATTAGCAAGTGTGTTTGTGGGGGCGGGGGGTGTTTCTAAAAAGTATATTTCCAGTCCCACCTCAAAACTATTAGATCAGATTCCCTAACGACAGGGCTAAAGATAAATGCTGCAAGGATGACCCTCATGAACCTAGTTTGTATACCACAGGAATAAAGGTAAGATGATCTAAAATCATGTTTCTCAAAGCCTGGGTCCTTTGGAAAACTTAGGAGAATTATCTGGAATGTGTACCACATGCCTACTAAATCAGAATCTTTGTGATCAGACCTAGAGCCAACTTTTACTTTTAAACTACTCTTCAGGTGATTAATACATACTGATTTTAGAATGCACTTAATGTATGTTCTTCCCCTAGGGCTTTAATTCCAGTTCATGATAGAAAAGAAAATGGTGAGAAATTAGAAGCAATCTCTTTACTGAAGTTTTTTAAAAAGCTTAAATCCAAACACACACAATCGCCTAATTTATGTAAGTAGCTTTACTCCTAAAAAAATGTTAGCTACCTCTAATTTAACATCTTACCACCAGAATTGCAACATGACTTTATTTCACAGCATTACATTTTGCTGTTGCCTACTTAACCATAGTTTCGAACAGTGCAGAATGATATATGGGTGAAGACAAACTACTAACTAGGATTCTGACACCTTATTTCAGAGCCTTTATAAAGAAGGCTTTTCATTGGAAGTAATAAACAAATTGAAATAAGCAGACCAAATTTTTTATGTAAGATTTACCTGGAACAAAGCCTTGCCTTTCCCTGGAAACTCTTGGGTTATATCTTCTTTCCAAGCCAAGAAAGCTTCTTCTTCAATAATTTCCATATCATAGAAGTGCACAAAAAAGCGGAGTAACATGCCTAGAAAACAAAATGTAATCCCATTATTTAGTGTGCTGTTGAACTGTTCCACACTCATCACTCTTAGATAATGGTGCTCACCTTTTGGGAAGTTGCTGTTGTAGCAGTGCACCTGAAGAGCATACAGGGCACTGACTTGTAGATCAACATGATCATGAAGAAATTTCTGCATTACTGGCTTGAAAGAAAGAAGCAGTTGTTTTTCCTGCTCTAACTGTTCTTTGGAAGGAGCAGAGGAAGAATCTGTTTCATCGCTGGGTGGGTTTACTTCACTAGAAATATACTGTAAGAAGCTGGACAAAAAGAGGCCTTGTTAGAACCCAAAAGTGAGTTCTCTAGCTCAAGAAACAGACAATTCTTAGTCCCTCTGGCCACGGAGACTTACTTTCTTGTAAATAAAACATAACTTTATGTAGAACCTCACTCATCTTACCTAGTCATTAAGATGTTCACAAATCCTTTATCTACATGAAGTTTGGGAGAGATGTTATCTTTAATCCATTTATATATGGTTTGAGGGGATGGATCCAACTTTATTTGCTTCAACAGTTCCTTCTCCAATTTGAGGAGTGGGAATAAGAAACTCAGTCCCTTTCCTTCCAAAATTTCCAACATGCGGTCCTTATTCTGATCAATTTCTGAAGAGACAAAGCCATTTTTGCATCATCAAATAGTTCATTTTACCCAGCTGGCCTGTCTAGAGAGCAGAGCTTTACGAATGATTTCCCAAGTATACAAGATTTACGTAAAAGAATAAAGAATTAACCTAGCAAATGAAAACTCTCAACATATGGATCAAATAATAGTTAAATCACAACAATCTCCTCATAAAGTGGTAACATCTACCCGTGGTAATGTTTATCACATTATCTGGACAGGATATCAGCCTGACCAATTTTAAATCCAAAGTACTAGAAATCTCTAGATACAGGATAAAAAAACAAATCAGCATTCTCTTACCTGGGAGCATTTTTTGCATATTGACCTTGCTTTGTTGAAAAAGCTCTGTTAACCATTCTCGATCTTGTAATTTAGCCAATTGCTGAAGACATAGTAAGAAGAGAGGAAAATGGGTGCCACTTTCCAGTGGTTGAGCTAGTTCTGAAATGCTCACCAGCTCTGAAATGATGGCACGAGCTGCAAACTGTGCTAAATATGATTTCACCAAGGGGATGTCAACCTCCAGTTTGGGGCACTGGTCCAATACATTCAGGAAAGCCTTAGAAGGAATAGACAACAATTTATTAGTTTTCAAATCTGAGTGGTAAGAATTCGTATCACAGAATCGGGAAAATGTTCTACCTGCATGAAGTTGTCACTTGTGGCTATCCCTTCCTGTTTAAGTAAACTGATCAAAGAACTTGCTTTTTCTTTATCTTCATCACTTCTATCTAGTGACAAGATGATCACTTTGCTTAACATCTCAGGTAGGAAGTGTTTAGGAGCCCTCATTTCTCTTACACCATTGACAGCCTCATTTGCATTTCCACTATTCAGATATTCAGTCATGACAGTTTCCTGCAGAGAACACAATCCAAGTTATCTTTAGTGTTTTCTCTATCCCAAATACACTCTAAAAATTAGAAACTAAAATGGGATTATTTAAAACTTACAGTGAGTTTAAGTAGTTCTTCCTTTGATGGTGGTGGCTTTTTGCTGGTCTTGGCAGGCTTTTCCTGGATAAGTGGTGGATTAGTTTTGAGACCAAGCTGAGGTGTCTAAAAATAAGCAACATTACAGGTATGGTTATTAGTGTTTTTTAAAAAAAGCAGCATGTGAGGTTAGAGGGAAGAGAACACCAAAGTCTTCACACATCTTTAGAACACATTGGAACAACAGAAAATGTCATACGATGGTCCATACCTGTCCCAGCGGTGGTGTTTGAGTGCGTGGTGGTTGTGCACTAGGAGGAATCATAGTTATCTGGGGCTGAAGCTTTGGCACTTGATTTTTATTCATTAGGAATGACTGAGCAGGCCTCAGACTAATCTGGAATTGAAAACAAATCAAAACAGACATCCAAATTAACAATGTGCAATTGGCTAACACTTTAAATGTGACATTCTAACATCCTAAAATTCTATATAACATGATAGAATCTAGGGGATAAGTTTCCCTAGAAACTAACAAAGTTTATAGGTGTAATTTCTGCCAAGAAAATCAAAGATCTGATCCACAAGATAACTGTTATAAATCTTGCATTTATGAGAATTCTCCTAGGATCAGCATGACTAAAATATTTAAATAAAAAGCAAATTTAGCGTTTAGAAAATGTCTTAGTTAAATCATCTTACTTACAGGGAAATTGCAACAATATCTTGACAATCATTTTCCTTGCTCTAACTAATAAAGACTTTAAGAGATTTGCCCTCATATCTCATAATCTTCGCTCATAGGACACTGGACATCCAAAGCAAGAAAAAGTAGTACAGAAAAGAGAGAAAAGGGTGAAGAATTCCAGCATTAGTCCTCTTAATAACGCGTCTGTTTATAATCATCGGGCAATAAATTTCTGAATTGACATACTATGGTATATAAATAACATAGGCAAATGTACCTCATCTGCATTAAGCTGTCCTTTCTTAGAAAACCGAGGTGGCATATCCTTCGACTGTCCTTGCAGCTGGGATAAGAGTCCCTGACTCTGGTTATGGTAGAGCTGGCTTAGCCCCTATTTCAGAAAGGGAGAAAGAAAGTCTAGATAAAAAAGGGGGTCCACAAATTATGGTAATCAAGTACCAAAGGGATGAGCCAAGCCATAAGGAAAGCTCAAATGAATTGCCCAGAGAAAGTAAAAGATGAAACAGAGAAGAATAAAAATCTAACCTGTCAAATAAAGTGATGTGATTTTACTAATACTTTGCTAATCTTAAGGATAAGCAATTCACTGTTTGAAATAACTGTCACAGATGTAAATGTGGTTTGGGGGGAAAAACACACACAAAAAACACACACCCCTAAAATAGTTGTATTTTTTAAAAAGAGAAATGAAATCACATACATTGCACAATTTAACACTTGCTGCCTGAGCACTTTTTAAATGTTCTTTTTACCTGGCTTTTCATAAACTTGCCTCCCATCTCTCCAAACTGCGACTGTGTGGGAGGCATGATGTGTCCCCCATGGCCATTGAAGAGTTGATTTGAACGATGACGTCCCATGGTGGGTGAAAATCTATCCTGGATAACTCCTGGACCAGTACCAATCCCGCTACCTTAAAATACACACATGGACAGCTCTTAAACTCTAATTGAAAATCTAAACTGATTTTTTTTAAACAGACCACCACTTTGTTCAAAATTACCTGGCATTTGTCCAAACATATCAGCAAGTCCTCCAAGTGGGTCCCTATCCATTTTCATCCTGGGTGGCATGAATGGCCCCTCCAGAAAGAAGTCACTTCTCATCCCTTGAGCCATTGGAGCAGGAATAAACACTCCTAGATCCTTTAGAAATGAACAAGGACTTTTGTCTCTGTACACTATTTTACTTAAAACTAAAATCCATATACTGGGAAAACCAAAAATTCTACAATAACAGACTTATTATTTCTGTAAATAACTTCTTCCAAAATGACATATAAGACGCTAAAAACATTAAGCTCCATCACTAAGATGAGACAGTCTTAAGTGTTAAGGGTAAGAGGGGCCCCTTCTACTATAATAACAGTTGATTAAAAAAAAAAAAGCTATCTTACTTTTACTGCATCTTGACGGATTTGATTGATCGTCTTTGGTCCATTGTCAAGAAAAGCCTTACGAGGAACCCAGTGGTGTTCTCGCAACTCTACGGTATCCTTTAATTTTAAAATAATGTAAATTTTATTTTAATATTCCTAAACAAAAAACTCAGTTTACCAACACATTTAAAAAAACCCGTTTTACCTGCAGCAGGAAACGAATCCTCGCTGGCAATTCCTTACTTAACATCAAGGAGCACATTCGAGCAAAGTACTGATCCATTAAGGACTGATTAAGAGAGAAAAATACATTAACTGCAAGAGCTAAAGCAAAAGCATAAATTTAAGGCTTTTAAGACTTCTAGATTAAAACCAAGGTTAATGACTAAATATGGCAATCCCCTATAACATCACAAAAATAAGTTGCTTGATTATATAAAGTTAAGACAAACTGCTTACATCGCTTCTCTCCACAACATACATACCTTGGCTCGTTCATGGTCTAATCTAGGTCCCACTGTCCTCATTATCTGACAGAGGCACTCCAAATCCTCTCCCATATCTTTGAGTTGGACTCTCTTCTTCTTTTCCAAAAGCTATCAAAAGAACAAAATAGCAGGTGCTGACAATATTTTACAGTTACTCTGGTTTAGATGCAATACTTTTCCTTTACATTTGCATTCACTCATAGTTCCCACAGCATCTAGTATAGTGCTTTCTACTGGTCTGTATTTAAAAAATCCCTCCAAACTTAGCAATTTTAATAGGTATAATCAGTTCTCATCCTTACTTTGTAAAATACACTGCATACGTCCATATTAGATACTGTTCTACGACGTTTAAGTTTTGCTGACCACTGCCCCAGTCACTCAGATGAGTAAGCGACTCATTTCCCTCAAGGATGTACCCATTGATTACATTCATCTAAGTCTAAATGCCCAGTCATACTTACTGTTTTGATGCACTTATGAAGGATAGATTCATGAATAAGATCAAGCTTGCCAAGTTCTCCAATGAATTTGATGTTCCCCAACATCTTGATCTTAGCAATGGCTCTCTGTTCCTCCTCCTCGGGGAGGAGGGGATTTTCACGTTTATCATAGACTTAGGGGAAAAAATAAAAAAGAACCCAAAGTCAACATTTAGAATTTAGCTGAAAATACACAGTACTACTTAGTATCAAATATAAAGTCTTACCATCAACATTTCTGGTTCGGTTTTCAAATTCATCTTGTAATTTGGAAATTAGGAGGCGTCTGAATGTCTGCAAACAAAAGATAAACTTTATTGTCAAACTTTATTAATTCTTTCAAATCAACTTTAAAATAAGTGAACAATACAGAATGGGTATAAAAACAAATAAAATAAGGACCCCAAAACTACCACTTACTGTGCTTTGCTTCTGTCCTGGTTGACCCTCTGCTGCTGGGCCATCAAAGTTTGGTGCATCTTCTGCCAATCGCAGACATAGCTGAGCATACAATGAGCTATACTTTGGCTCTTCTAGGGCTTTGTCCACAATCTACAGAAAAATGACATTTTTTAAAAATACAAAATTTTTTTCAAAGAATTCTTTCTTTGTAACTTAATACTTTCTTGTAGTCTTAAGGATCTTAAATTTCATGCCAACTCTGATAGTTCTCTATATCTCATCTAAAATTTGGAAATAAGAACACTTCTGTTTTAAAGTTTATTGTGTAAACTAATTTAGGTAATGCAGGTTAAGTGCTTAGCACACAGACTAGAAAAATACAATTAGCCATTACAGTATACCAAAAATGTCCAGTTACACAGATCTAGTCAACATCCTTCCCGAAGGTGTTAGAAAACATCTTGGATAGCAAAACTTTAATAAGACACTGGAATCTTTTATCAACTATCATATAATTCCTTTCCAAGACCAAAATATGGTGTTCTCTACAAAAAGGAAAACCAATAGTCTGCTATTAGGCCCCATTTAACTCTTCTAGCATAGTCTGAACTTAAAATTCACCTTTTAAATCTGATGCTATTAAAAGTTAGTGGTTCTATTTTTATCACTATCAGTATTTAAAAACATAGACATATATCTAGCTCACATTTCCGGGTTTTAAGCAACAGTGGAAGTGTAAAAAAACAAAAACAAAAACAAAATTAGTTTCCTTCCCCTTTGAGTTAAGCCAACATTTAAAACTTACCAGCAGTATGACCCCTTTAAGGATGAGTTTAGACTCTACACCCACATTGAGGAGCTCAAGGCATAGCTTGTCAAACTTCTCAGGAGTAAGCTTATTTAGTATGCTGGGGAAAAAGGGATCCCATTTTAAGTGTCAGATAATACACAAAGTTGAGTTGAAAAACAGCTCGTAAGTTTTGCTGATTTTTTTCTTCTACTTGCTACCTTTAATATCAAGACATGTCTTCTTACTCATCTAACCAAAGGGATGTTGAAATAAACCTATTATTTTGATAACATCTGTTCCAGACTGGGAGTACACAGCTGTTTGACAAGAAACCTTTCTCACTTTTTCAAAGCTCCGAGTGCCTCATTATCAAGGCTAGAGCATTATATCCCATACTTTGCCGGGTTAGATACCAAGCCAAGGGAAGTGCCAGCACAACAGGCTTATGGATTATAACCCAATGGCTGAAACCAACCGTAGGCCCCAAAACACTGACGTGCAGCTCTTCAGTTTTAAGATAATTCTTAGACTAGAGAAATACAGCTAATTCTTATTTCTTCCCTCGTTTTAGTAAGACAGTCTTTGAAACTTACCCTCTTACTTTCCTGAAGATTGCATCATGTCGTTCTTTTTCATTTGCGGAGTTGTTTGCTGCGGAGTTGTCATCTCGTCTAGTGCTTCGTGCAGGAATCCATTTCTGAGCGTTTTGCCCTGGGGTTTTCCCCAGGAACTCGCTGATTATAAACAGTAGTGTGTATCAGAATCATCTGAAGGGTTTGCTAAAACAGACTGCTGGGCCCACCCCTAGTTTCTGCTTTAGTAGGTTAGGGGTGGGGCCTGCGAATTTGTATTTCTAGTAAATATTCCCATGTGATGCCAATGCTGTGGATCCAAGGACCACATCTGAAGAATCAGTACTTTCTAATGTATTATGACCATGCTGCATGCACACCACTTTACTAATACCAATTAGCAGAGATAATAACTGATTTCAGAAATATAATCAGTAAAAATCCCAAGAATAAGAGGAAAAAAGTAACAATTTGAGGGCCCCAGCTTACATTAGATGATATGGCTAAAGAATAACCAAGAGTTGATATTTTATATTTTGGATATCTAGCAAAAACTGTGCCCCTTAAGACTAAGATTCCTGATTATCTATGGCCACAACTATACTGTTGTGTATGGGAAAAACTTTCAAATCTACTATTCATAAAACTCATCATTTTTACATGTTTACCATACCTGTTGCCAGCAGTCTTGGGATAGTGCTGAGGTGCACCCCTACTTCCTCCTCCGCCCGAAGAAGCACTATTTAAAAGAAAAAAATTTTTACTATACTCCACTTATATGTCACTCAAAAAGAATAAAGAGTTTCTTTATTTTATATTTTAGATACCACACCATAAATGAAGACTGAACTTGGGCCTAATGGAAAGCCAAACAAGTGATTACATTCGTCAGATGGCAATTATTTACGAAGACTGCCAGTGAAAATTTAAGAACTTTAAAAATTAGAATTGCAGCCCATTAAGAATTATTTGGTGTGGTGACTCTTGGATTTAGGACTGGGCTTTTCAGAAGGATTCCCAAAATTCAATTTATGTATACCTGAAACGAGAAGCACCCCCTTCTGCAATCGCACTCTCCACTTTGGCGGCTTGACAACGAAGAATCTTCAAAAGAATAATATTAATGGATGGGGTGGGGAGGGGAGGGTATGGGAGAAATGAAAAACCTAGAATGAGAAAGAACACCAAAATTAGATACTGCTATCACACAGATGTATACACCTTCATTCAATTATAATTTATATCAGATCCTGGCACTGCAGTTGATTGAACTTTCACTGCATTGCAGATCTCATAAGAATAAACTAGAATGTACTCAAAACACAAATGGACAATAAAATTTCATTTTGTTTAGCCACCTGGAAATTCCCTGGTGTTCAAAGATGCAAAGAACAGCCTTCATAGAAATGCAAGAACATCTCAAACTGCTAAGAACAAATCTGAAAAAGCCACACTCTACCGCCTTTAAAACTGAGCACTGAGATCAGTAACACAAACAAAAATCTGAGTCTACCGACACGGGAAACGTGAAAAGTGTCTCCCCTAATTTTTACTGCCTCAACGATGAGCCCACCAGACTGGATAAGGTATCGCTGAAGACTGTTCAGTGGTTTTCTCCACTGTCCATCCTTTTAGCCGCTCTCCACGGACAGCTTGTGGAGACAAGCAAGACGGGGCCTGAGTGTGCAGCGGCTGGCACCAGGCAGGCGGAAGACCGGGGCCACAGCATGGCAGCAGGAACCTCCACCCCATTTTTCCCTTCCTGGGAACAAAAGAGCGGTGGATTCCTCCCACCCAGGCTCGAGTGAGGGAAGTGCTTCCGACAGCCGCCCCACGAGGCCGCGGGTCCCTCGGCGGGGAGGAGCAGCAGAGGCCGCCCCCGCCAGCCCAGCGCCGGGCTCTTTGTTCTCCAGGCAGGAAGGCGGCCTCCTGCCCACCCGCCGCCTACAAGCCGGCCCCCTCCCACCCCATAAATCCCCCAGGGTCTGACAGCGGCCTCGCCACTGCTTCCCAGGCTGACAAAAGGAGCAGAAACACTCCCTCTCCTCCCTCCCCCACGAAAGGCAGCCCCGCCGCGGCCGGGCCCCACACACCTCCTCCTCGCCAGGAGGCCGGGCTCCGGGACTCCTGCGCTTCGCTGGTCCCGCGCCAACGGCCGGGCCCTCCCCGCCGGCCCGCGTCCCTCCCGCCGCGGCGCGCGTGGCCCCCGCCACGCTCCCTCGCGCTCCGGGCACACCCGCGCCTTGGTCCGCCACGGCCTCGGCCCCGCAGGGGACGGCCACCCAGCCATGGCCGGACGGCGGCCGGGCCAAGGCCGCACTTTTCCTTCTACTCCGTAAGCAACGGGAAGGGAGAACAAAGACCAAGACTTTCCAGGTGCCTGAAGTGCAGAAGAAACGCTAAAAAAGGGTCGCCCCACCCGGCTCCGCCTGCGGCCGCCATTTTGTGCCACTGGAGAAGAAGCAGCCACGGGCGGCGGCCATTTTAGAGCGCTCCGCTCGGCGGCGGCGGCGGCGGCAGCGGGGCAGCGTCTCCACTCACCTTCACCGAGAACTCAGCAGCTGCCGCCGCAGCTGCCTCCTCAAGATCCGGTCGTCGGGGATGGGGAAGGGAAGGGAAAGGGGAACGGAAAACAAAAAAGGGGGAGGGAAGGGGGAGGAAGGAGTCGGGGACGGCTGGAAACTCTCAGCTCAGAGGAGTCGCTGCTGCAGCCACCACCCGGTAACCGCTGCCACCTCCATAGAGCTCCGACTCGCTGCTGGCGCTAAGGCGTGTCTGAAGCCGAACTTATCACTCTAGGGCAGCCGAACCCACCAGAGCCGCCCCGAATGGCTCCTTCGCCGCCCAATCAGCAGCCTGACTCTCGTCCGCCACCAATCCGCGCAGGGCGACGGGGAGGAGCCACAGGGCCAAGCTCGGTTGCGGCGCAGCCCCGCCGCAGTGCGCAAAGCCATATTCGCGAAGCCTCTGAGGCCAAGCCAGTGGCGTAAGGGGAGCTGAGCGCTGTCAAGCTTCGGGCCGCTTGCGTAAAGTCGGAGAGCCCCGTTGAGTCTGCGTCGGTGTGGCTGCTTCGTCTTCCTCCACAGTCTCTTTGTTCCCTGAGTCTGTACCCCGTGCCTGAGTTATACAAATCCTTTTTGCCTCTACCTCGTTTTCTCACCGGGAATTTGGGAAGAAAACGCGCCCTTTTGCTACCTTACCCGACCTCCGTCCGTGGCGTGTCAGAGCACTGGTTTTCCTGGCGCCCCCACGGAGCTGTGATTGCCCGTCGCGTGCCTGGGCTCCCTGGGACTGGCCTGTCGGGCTGAGGCCTGGCGCCCCCGGGGCGCAGCGCCGGGAATCGCTACCTGTCTACAGGTCCTTGGCTTGGGCAGCCTCGGTGAGGGAACCGAGAGAGTAGGGTTGAGTAGCAAAGATGTGAGCCCCAAAACGAAAAAGAAGCTTCACTCAGCTCCTTATCGATCCACCCCCTGCAGGGTGAATGAAAGGAAGGGGGAGTTAAGTGTCTGTCTTTGTATCTCACACAAGAAACAGTTTTCCCCAAAGGAATGTCCGGCCAGCGGTCACCGAGGAATACTCAGAATATGCTAGATTTCTTTGGAAGAAGTGTTTGCAGAGCGCGGGCGTTTGGTGGATTTTAAATTGCTAGCTCCTGGGTTTTGTTTGTTCTTTTTTTAAAGAGCACGTTAAACATTGTCAGCTGTGTATTTTCATTTTATGTAAGGTCCACCATAGGAAGTAGGATTAGGCTTTTTGAAGCCGCAAGTGGAACTATTTATACTTCTCAGGTAATATTTTAAAGAATAGGTATGTGTTCCATCGTTTGCGCCGTTTTAGCTATACAAAAATGGAGTCATGTTTGCATATACTTAACAGAAATGTCCCCATCTCCATTTTGAACATACGATGCTTGATACAGTGTATAATCAAGAGCGAGAAAGTGTATGTGTGTTTTAACATGCTTGACTTTTAAAGAAAGTCTTCAATAAACGGCATGATTTTCAAAGACTGAAACTTAAGTTGGACATGTCAAAACAGCTCTTGGTGTTGAAATCACTTAATCCTTGAGACAATTTTCAGGAAAGTTGCATAGTTTTTCCTAGAACATTTAAATCTGATAATAGAAGGATATGGTGTGACTTTGAAGGTTTCTAACACAATTCCAACATCTTGAAGTCTTTGCCTAAAGATGCTGGAATTGATTGATCCTTCCCCCACCTTATTTTTACTACAGTTATTGCTGTTAAATCAATTTCACTTGAACTTTATTTTTAAGTACTAGAAAATTTATTCTCACTCTTGGAGTTACATGTTTTTTAAAAAAAGGAAATGATTATTTTTGGGAAGGTACAAATTTTGTCTCAAATATAAGAGGTTTTACTTTGTAATTTTAGGACCCTTCTAGCTTCAAGATAATAGAATAATGTTTCTTTCTAATTTCTGTAGGGCTTTACAAGTTGCAAAAATGCTTTAATATATGTGATATTTTTACATAACTGGTTTACATTCCTCATGTCTGATAATGAATACATTAGTCTTATAGGAAGAATGGTGTTCAAAAACACTATTCTATCTTAGACAAGGTGGCATGAGGAAGGAAATAAAAAAAAATTTTTTTTAAAACCCATTATTCTAGCCTAGACTTCAAAGAGAATATTCACCTAGCTCTAAAAGCTGAATGTTCTTATAATTAAGAAACTTGAAATTCAATAATGAAAAATTTAAAAAGTGTTATTTAATCTTTGCTAATTGTGACCCCCTCCCTCTGCCTATGGGCTTTGCAGGTATGAGTGTTTGTGAGAAACTGGCCTGGGAGGGAGTTACCCTAGGTGGGAAAAGTAAAAATATTGATAAAATACATCCTTTCAATTACCTTCCAATCAGTGGGAGAAATAAACATTCATAATTTTGCAATGTTTCCATCACATTATGGATATAATGAAATTTCAAGTCATTGTCTAGAATTTAGCTTTTAGTTCTTAGAAAATTGAATTTAAATATACCCACTTTAATCTGCTAGTTTTACACTTCTATTTTAGCAGTTTATAAGACTGAAAAACTCTTAAGAGTCTTGACTGACTTGTTAATGCATATATTTTTGCATTATTTTAACTAATCATGTTAAATGCCAGTAATTATTCTATCACGTACTACTCCTGGAGCATCTCTTATCCTTTCTATGCTTAAGGATTCCCTAATCCTACATCTCCAGGCAAGATCTCTCACTTTAAATCCAATTCTGAATTTCCAACAGTTTATTGATAAGAGATGCAGACCTGCAGCCATATTTAGTTTGGGCCACACAGTAGTTTTGACATTTGAATTAGTTGAATTCAAATATTAGGAGAGTTTATATACAAATCCAGATTTCCAACTTTTTGTAAAAAATCTTAAAATATGGTAATAATGGGCCTGAAATTCTTTTAGGGCAACATTCAAGTATAGCTGAGTAAGATTGCCTCCCTTAGGTCCTTTCTCTTCATTTCTCCACAGTTAAATCTTACTTAGTTCACTCATTTATGTTCCAGTCTGGCCTCTACAGCTATTTTGCTGTTTAATGTTGTTTGTTCAAACTAACAGATTTATTAAGGAAATTTATTATAAGGAAAAGGAGTTAGACCA
This sequence comes from Lepilemur ruficaudatus, assembly GCA_963574885.1. NCBI lineage: Eukaryota > Metazoa > Chordata > Mammalia > Primates > Lepilemuridae > Lepilemur > Lepilemur ruficaudatus. Next base: position 15,078 of record CAUYRT010078764.1, read on the forward strand.
GGTGAGTTCAAATATCTTCTCTACCACTTACTGCGAAACTTCTGGCAAGTTATTTATTTAGAAACAGAGTCTTGATCTGCTGCCTGGGCTAGAGTGCCATGGTGTCAGCCTAGTTCACAGTAACCTCAAATTCTTGGGCTTAAGCAGTCCTCTTGCCTCAGCCTCCTGAGTCTCCCAAGTAGCTGGGAGTGGGCTACCACGCCTGGCTAATTTTTTCTATTTTAGTAGAGATGGAATCTCACTCTTGCTCAGGCTGGTCTTAGACTCCTGAGCTTGAGCAATCCTCTCACCTCTGCTTCATAGAGTGCCAGGATTATAGGTGTAAGCCACTGCTCCCAGCCTGGGCAAGTTACTTAATTGCTCTCTCTCGTTCAGTTTCCAAATCAGTAAAATGGGAATGATAACAGTATTTATAGAGTTGTTGTCGAGATCAAATGAGATAAGCACATAGCATAGACCCTGACATAGCAGTTAATGTTAGTTTCCATATTATCAATAATATTGATAAACCGCCTATTCCACAACTATTTGTTTTGCTAAGGGTCCCACTATTCTTCTATGCTAGAAACTTGACTGTTCATTTTCTCTTTCCTTTTGATCAGGTTTAATATTCAATCAGTTACTAAGTCCTGGTGTTACTTCTCTCTAAACGTGTCTTGCATGCATCTTCTTCCCTGCAACATCATTGTGTATATGCTAATCCAGGCCTTAGTATATTTTTCTCCTGAAATATTGAAAAATTCTAGTTGGTCTTCTACAGTCTTTTCCTTCTAGTCTGTATGTTCATGTTAGGCTTGCTTAAAACACTTTTAAACATATCATTACCATGCTTAAGAATCTCAGTTCTTCACTATTTTCTATTTAATATATCATTTGATCTCAACCTTGGCTGCACATTAGAATCACCTGGGGCCTTTTAAATATCTCAATGTCCAGGCTGCATCCAAGACCAGATAAATCTGAATCTCTGGGAGTGGGATCGAACCATTGATAGCTTTTAAGGGTCTCTAGGTGATTCCAATGTGCAGTCAAGTTTTGAGAACCACTTTAGCACAGTATTATAGAAAATTATAACATTTACAGCTGAAGTAAAACCTAGGAAAAGGAAACTGGGTTCTAGAAAAGATAAAGGACTTTTCCGAAGTAGGGGAACAGGCATTAGAACCCAGCAATCCCAGTTCATATGCTTTTGCCTGACTTTCAAGCCCTTTATATTCTGCTCCTACTCTACCTTTTCTGTTGGCCAGATACCCAATCTTCCCTCATGGTACTAAGTAAGGCTGATATTGCTGCCCCTAAAAATTCACTGCTACTAATACTCCATTGCTTACAATTTTGAGGACAGCCTCATTTATTCCCTCTACCAATTCATTGCTGAAGCATAGAATGAGTATGTAAGTGCCCTACTCAAAAACCTCAGTAGTTCTCTCGTAACAGAATAACATTGGAACTCCTTGGTTCGGCATAAAAGGCCCTTGTCGTCTGGCTTCAGATTACTTCGCTATTCCTAGGTATATCACTCCTTCATTCCTGCGATTATCCCTAATCTAGTTGTATGGTACTGAAATTTTGCTCCATTTAGTTAAGATGTATTTCAGAGATAGAGCCAATGGAACTTCTGATGGATTAGATATGGAAGATTAAAGACAGAACTAAGAATGATTCATAGGTTTTTGCCTTAGCAACTGGCAGATGGTGAACAATGGAGGACAAACTGTTTGGAACATGTTAAATTAGAAATGCCTATTAGATATCCAAGGGGAAATTTCAGTAGGCAACTCAATATAGATGATATACATCTATAACTTGTGTGGGGGAGAAGGGTAGATCAGAGATGAAGATTTGACTAACACCAGTGTTGTATAGTACATATGACTAAAATTTGGTGGTCTTTGTCCACTTGGCAGAAAAAAAAAGTGAATATACCAACAGCTAGGCAAGGAGGTTGGACATAATCTTTGTTTTCAAAGAGCTCACAACCTAGACAAAGAAAAAATAAACACACCAATTACATACAAAGGAAGAGAAAGGTAGAAGCAATGCTAAACTGAACAACCAAGAAAAAAGTGCTATAAGGTTTCATAAAGAAAATAATGGGAGATGAAGCTGCAGCCGTCCTTCCTTGAGTGCTAAAATGAGAATGATGATTTGGGACTTGACTACACAGGCAAAGAAAATTCTTTAGCTGATCAGAACTTGGATCCGTTTTAGTTTAGAGTTTAATTGATCAGAGTGCTGTTTTAAGGAAGTTAACTTCGCAGCTTGTGTAGAATGGATTGAAAGGCAAATCTGGAGATAGGGAGATCAGTTAGAAGGCTATATAATTGATTGTTTAAATGGGGCTTATTTTTATCTCCCTTCTAAAATCATAAGATTCTTGAGGTGGGATACTCCTCTTGTACTACCAGTGGAGTTCTTTGCACACACAGGAGCTGAGGAAATATTTGTGCATATGATTTTGCTGACATTATTCATTTTTCTTCAGGATTTCCTCCTACCTCAATTGGCTCCTTCATCAATTCAGTTCAGTCTGAGCTAGATTCTTCTCCTTTGCTTGACCTCTAAATATTGATGGAGGACCAAGGATTTATTCAGGGCCTTATTTTTTTCCCTCTGAACAGTTTTCTCCTAGGTAATTCATTCATCCTATGACTTTATATACCATTTATATTATGATGATTTCCAAATTCATGTATCTATCTCTGATCCACCCTTCCCCCCATGCAAGCTATAGATGTATATCATCTATATTGAGTTGCCTACTGAAATTTCCCTTTGGATATCTAATAGGCATTTCAAATTTAACATGTTCCAAACAGTTTTCCTCCATTATTCACCATCTGCCAATTGCTAAGGCCCAAAGCCTCTGAATCATTCTTAGCTCTTCTGTCTTTAATTTTCTATATCCAATCGATCAGAATTTCTGTTGGCTCTGTCTCCAAAATATGTCTTAGATTGGCCCACTTCTTTTGATCTACGTTGCTATCACCTTAATCCAACCACCATTATCTCTAGCCTGAATTGCTGCAGTAGCCTTCTAGAACTGGTACCTCAACTTTATCTCTTGCTCTCTGATACATTCTCTACCCAGAAGCCAGTCATCTTTTAAAAATATAAATCAGCTGAACATGGTGGCACGAGCATGTAG
>CAUYRT010078765.1:0-21581 GCA_963574885.1 Lepilemur ruficaudatus
ATTCTGAGCCAAATTTGAGGACCATGACCCGGAGCCACTCCCAAGAAACCTTGAGCAAGTGGACTCGAGGTGGTTAGGTTACAGTTTGGTTTTATACATTTCAGGGAGACAGGGGTTACAGGTAAAGTCATCAATCAATACATGGGAAGCATACATTGGTTTGGCCCCAAAAGGCGGGACATCTCGAAGGGGGAGGGCTTACAGGTTATAGGTGGGTTTAAAGATTCTTTGGCTTGTAATTGGTTAAAGACATGAAGCTTTGTCTAGAGGCTTGGAATGTTTTAACATAAGGAATGGTTATCAGAGATAAGCCATCGGACATAGATTTGTTGTGCAAATTGAGGACTTACACCTTCTTCTTTAGATAGTATAAAGCTTTCTCTTCCTTGTGAGTGTGCTAGCATGTGGTTTGTTTTGTCTTTGTTTGATTAGGAATTCTCCATATTTTTAATGAATGTCTCATGCTTTATATTTCAAAATAAGTAGACTTGCATTTTTTTCCCCTGAAATGGAATTCATCTAGTTTTATCTGAGCTATTCCTTTTGTCTTTTGGCTATCCCATGTGCTACATTATTATGCATGGCTATGGAATTCTTTATATAACAAATTGAGATAGATTTAAAATATAAAGGACTTCTTAATTGCATCTTACTGTAATAAAAATCAGAGCATAATTATTAAAAATGGTAGAAGAAAAGAATTAAAACAGTAAAATTGCTTAGCAAAGATTCCATTTCATAATGCATTGGGATATAATTGGTGTCATAATGTGTAATTAACAATCTTTCTTTAAAGTGTGAAGCTTAAGTTTGGGAGGAGAGGCGACCTCTCAGGCTGTGGTGAAATCTGGATTCGTTCTTACAGTAGCACTTCTGAATGTGTGCACAGAGTGTAGGGTCTACCTGCCTTCATTTTTGTGGTTGTGAGAGAGAGTACAAGGAGAGGTAGGATGGAGGGTCCTGCAGTGCTTGACCAGCCATGTGCTAATGCCAGAGGTTTGTCAGGGAAGAGGGGAGAGGCAGTGGCTTTCGGAGTAGCCCAGGTGTCAGCTTGGCCTGGGGCTTGCCGCTGAAAACCTGCCTAGAAGCCTCATTGTGCATTTGCTAGACCCACACTCTAATCTGGCCCCATGGCTCTTGTCACTCTGCTGCCTGGGAGTAATGAGTCCAAGGAAAAAAGTATTATAAAGTAAGGAGGGGAAGAGAATGGACCCCGGGGCTCAGAGCCTCAGCCTCAGTTTTCCCATGTCCCCCATTGGCTTCAGTTGGCTCCTTGCAGATTGAGAGACCAGAACACAAATAACAGTCCTGGGAGAGAACCAGGCAGAGCTGAGCTCAGAGTCAGGAGGTCCTTGCCGGTTAACTGCTTAGGACAGACGGGGCTTCTCGGAGGGGTGGTGGTGCTGGGTGCTCTTCATCGCCCCCTGGTGGTCTCATAATTGAGCCCCAGCCTGTTGGGGAGAGTTCGCTGCACGCCAGAGCTCCTCGCTTGAGGGAGCCCCACGGGCTGGGCTGGGTCGGGGAGGCAGCCCTGCCTGGTACCCTCGTTTGAAAGAGACCACTACTGCTTAAACATTGGGGGCCTCTTCATTGGAAATGGGTTTCAGAGTGTGAATTCTTCTTTGGAATATGTATCTTCATCAGTGGCAGATCTTTCTCTTTTTGGGTGGTTTTGATTTTTGGTAAAATTCTTAATGCAATTGCCTCTCAGTTGGTTTTCTACTCCATTCTTGCCTGCACGATGTCCCTTCTCCACAGAGTAGCTAGAGGGATCTGAATAGCAATCCAGTGTCATTATTCTTCTGCTTGAACTTCCATCCGCTTCCCATGACTGGGGGTTTGAAAACCAGGCTTCCTGCCGGGACTACAGGCCTCTAGTGAGTTGGCCCCGCCCCTCTCTCGTCTCTCCTCCTCCTAATTTAGGACACTTTGGACACCTTCTTTCTGGGAGTAGAGCCCTGCCAGCTTGCTCCTGCCTCCGGCCTTCCTGCTGCGTGCCGTGAGCGCTCTTTCCCTAGAGACTCCGCCAGCCACTCACTTCCTTCGGGTCTCAGCTCAAATGTCGCCTCCCCAGACAAGCCTCCCTGAGCACTGAGTCGCAGCCCTTCTGTGCACACTGGCCTGCCCCTCCCGCCGCTGCCGCTGTCCTGGTGCACTCCTCTGGCCTCGTCACAGCAGCTGGGGCCGTCGGGACTCTCTTTCTCTTTGGAGCGATCACTGTTGCTCTGTTAGAGTGAAGTGTTCCCAGCGTTACAGGTGCTCTCGTTCAGAGACAGGTCTGCAGCGCAGGGCGAATTCTTCACGTGGGTAGTGTCTGGTAGGTGCAGTTTCCCAAGATGACCACATTGAGGGAACAGTTCAGATTCAGAAATATTCATCGTGATCTATCTTGGTAACCAAACCAAACCAGGACAGTTTCTTTATTAAACCTCAGGTGTTGGAGTGGCCCACAGTGTGGAGGTTTGTAACAGGGTATCTGTCTTCCTGTGGTTTCAGGCCTCGGTATCTGGCCTCTCCCCTAGCACAGGACCCTTTCACTTGGTGACAAGGGGACTTGCCTGTATCAGGGTCTCTCAGTCTCAGAACTTCTGACATTTTGGGACCGGCAGTTCTTTGGGGCGCAGGCTGTCCTGAGGATTGTGGGGTGTTTAACAGCATCCTTGGCTTCTGCTTGGTAGATGCCAGTTTTCCTCCCTGGTTGTGACAATCAAAATGTCTCCAGACATTGCTAAATGTCCCCTGGCGGGAGGGGGGGCGGGGGGGCGGGGGGGAGGGGGAGGGAAACGTAAAAAGCCACTGGTTTAGTGAAACACCAGCATATCCAAGATTCCACCATTAACCTTTTATACCCTCTTTATCATTTATCTGGTAGTGTGGATAAGATTTGCTAATGTCTAAGAAAGTGCTTTTGAAACATAGCGTATTATTGAAATTTAAATGTGCTGAAGTTTTGTTTTGTAATTTGCATTTGTGGTCTCAGTTCTTAGACGCCACTGTCGTACTTTCTCATTATCATTTATAAAATACTTTCTCCCCCAGCTAAGGAGGATGCTGTTCTTTGCTAGTGCATCAAGTGTGCTTGGTGCTGAAAATCACAGAGACAGTCTTGACTGGAGGGAATACTGAGGCACCTTTGGGCAAGTAGTAAATGTCCTGTAATTGTAGTCGCTGTTGTCATCATCTTGATCTTGTTCTGCCCCTTCATTTTAAAGATGAGGAAACTGAGGCCCAAAGGGGACAATGGTCCGCCCACGTGATGGTTAATGGTAGCACAGCGACTGCCTGGGTGTTTCTGGGAATTTTCTTGCCCGTTTGCTTCCCGGGAAGGTTGGTGCTGATTAGCAGAGCGCTCTGCCTGCCCCACCGAGCTCCCTGCTGAAGCCTGACCATAAAGTGCTGCTATTCTGGGCTCAGCGAGAATCTGCTACCAAAAAAGCTTTTTAGAAAGATGATCAGGGAGGAGATTAGGGGAGTCGGAGAGAGGAGCACCTTACGCGGCATAGACCTCGAACTGGAAAAGGGAAATTGTCTGGAAAACATTGCAAAGAAAGGAAAAAGGCAGAAGGAATCTCTGGATAAAGGAACTTGAAGAATCAATTCAACCAAGTGCAATATTGCACCTTATTTGAATCCTGATTTGAGCAGAGTAAGTGTGAAAGAAGGAGAGAAAGATAGACAAAATCAGGAACATTTGAGAACTAAATGGTTAATTGGTGGCACTGAGGGATTTTGGGGAGGCAGGGCTGTAAAAATAATATTGGGATTATGTTTAAGAAAAAGGTCCTTCTCTTTTAGGAAGACATATAGATGTATTTATGGATGACATGATCGGATGCTTGAGATTTTCTTCAAAATCAATAAGCCATTGTTGGGGAAGCATAGTGACACAGGGTTGAATGGTTGAAGCTGAGTTGTGGATACATGGGGATTATGTGCCATCAAAAAAAAATTTCTGTAGTAAAATGTTTTAAAAACTCAAAAGCTGATCAACTGCAAATAAGTCAAAAACATCTTTGCAATTTAAAATAGTAAATAAATAGATAGTTTGAGAAATTTGCCAACTTTTAAATCTTATCTTAAGGAACATCTTCCAAACCCAGCAGATGCTTTCCCAGTTTCCCTGGCAAAGTCCCTTTGCCCTGAGTGACAGGTGGATATGGTAACAGGAGCTCTGGGAAGCTCACCCTTGCCAGGGTGGCAGGGAGGCCGGTGACCCACGCACTCCTGGCTGCGGGTTCCTGCCAGGTCTGACCCTCTCTGTGCCAGCGGAGAACCCACGGTGTCCCTGGGGAGTTGGAACATGAGGGTCTTCCTCCCTGAACATCCTCCATCCCTTCTGCCCCCTTCCAAAAATGATCTGTGGACCGATTTTTTTTTGTTTTGGTAAATATTTTATTCTTTGGATAATATATAAATTTTAAACAAACACAGAAAGAGAGAAGTATAATATAAAATAAATTTCTCTGTCCCCCAACCCTTTTCTGAAACTACTTGAGGGTAAGTTATATATTGATGATCTGCTACCTTGGAATCCTTTTTTTAAAAAATTAATTTTTAGTATATTTGGAATTTCTATTCTGTTTTTTTTTTTTTTTTTTTTTGAGACAGGGTCTTGCTCTGTTGCCCAGGCTGGAGTGCAGTGGCATCATCATAGCTCACTGCAACCTTGAATTCCTGGGCTCAAGTGATCTCCTGCCTTAGCCTCCTGAGTAGCTGGGATTACAGGTGCTTGCCACCATGCCCAGCTAAATTTTCTATTTTTTTTTTTTTTTGTAGAGATGGGGTCTCGATCTTGCGCAGTCTGGTCTTGAACTCCTGGCCTCAAGTGATCCATCTGCCTTTGCCTCCCAAAGTGCTAAGATGATAGCCATGAGCCACCATGCCTGGCCAGCCCTGGAATTCTTAGTGTGTATTTCCTACAACCAGGAACATTCTTCTACATAATTACAAGATGGTCATTGATGTCAGGAAATTAACATTGACATGCTGCTACCTTCTAATCCTCAGACCCCAGTCACATTTCTCCTGATGTTCTTGGAATGTCCTCTATCAGCAAAAGGATCTAGTTCAAAATCATGTGTCACATTTAGCTGTCATGTGTCTTTAGTTTCCTTTAGTGGGGAACAGTTCCTCAATTTTTCCTTGACTGTCATGATTTTCCTTAACACTTTTGGAGATTACGGGCCACGATTTTCTAAAACATTCCTTAATTTGAGTTTCTCTGATATTTTCTCATGGTGAGAATTGGGTTCTGCATCTTTGGCAGCAGCATCGCAGAACTGATGCTGTGTTCTGGCACTTCCCATCTGGGAGTCTAGATTTCGAATTGCCCAATATTAACCCATAGCTTACTGTTTTATTCAATGGCCTACATCCCATTACTCTTATTATTTTTATACTCATATTATCACTAATTTGGTCGTGAGGACACCCTTCAAGCTGGCTTCTCTGTGCCATCATTCTCTGAGTACTTCTTTGCTTTCTGGTATAACAAAATGTTCTAGGCTTATCTTGTACTTTCCCTGCCCCAGTGGAGGAACCAGCCACTTCTCCAAGGAGTCATGCATGGTTCTTCCGCTAGAGATGGTGTGTAGAAGCCAAATCTGGACATTCGGTGTGCTCACTGCTTTTTGGGGTGTCACTGGCCCAGGACTCTCACTAGGAAGTTATGTATTGACACACACCAGTGCCTTCAATTCTGATTCAGCACTGTAGAGTTCACGCTCATTTTCTCCCTTTTCATATTTAAATGGCTTCTCCAACAAGGAGAAATCTGATGCTCATTATCCTTAATATCTGTGCTTATCTGATCAGTTCATGTTATGAAACCAGGTTCTCTTTTCTGGCTCTTCCTGCCCCCATGTGGATGTCCTTCCTGGCCTGCTGGGCTCTGACATCCTGTGAGTCTGCCACTCTGCATGGCCCCCTCCTCACCCTGCCAGATCAAGTCTGACACCCCACCCGATGACCCCAGGGACTCCTCCTCCTGTGTGAATGCCTCCCGTACTCTGCACCACCTTAAGGCTTTAGACTGGATTGCTTGGGGAGGAGGACAATTTTTATTTTTTTTTTGTTTTGGTTTAGAGACAGGACTCTCACTCTGTTGCCCAGGCTGGAGTGCAGTGGTGAGATTATATTATAGCTCACTGTGGCCTCTAACTCCTCCGCTTAGGTGATCCTCCTGCCCCAGCCTCCCGAGTAGCCAGGACTACAGGCATGTACCACCAAACCCAGCTAATTTTTATTGTTTTGTTAGAGATGGGGTCTTGCTGTGTTGCCCAGGCTTATTTTCATTTTATATGTATATAAAATGGATCGTACTACACATGTTGTTTTAGGACATGCTTTTTTAATTTTTAAACTTAGGAGGTCTCATGAGCATCTTACTTCAGTAGTACATACAGACCTATTTCATTCATTAATGACTACCTTGAACCATTCCATAAATATTTTACTGAGCACCTGTTACGTGCTATGTATTGTTCTAAACCTTTGCAAAAAAATGCAGACAAAAATATGTCTCTGGGGCACTTTCATTCTAGCAGGGGGAGACAGAAAAACAATAACCATAATACATAGTAAATCTTACAGCACGGTGGAAGGTGATAAGTGCTGTAGATAACAGTACAGTAGGGTGCAATGAAATCAGAGTGCAATTGAAAATACACTGGTCGGGATGGGCCTCCGTGAGAAGGTGATTTTGGGCAAACACTGGCAGGAGACGTGGATATGGAGGAAGAACATCCTGGGAAGAGTAGTGACCGCCAGTGCCAAGGCCCTGGAGTGGAAGCAACAGAGAGGAGGCTGGTGTGTGTGGACCAGGGAGAGCAAGGAGAAGGTTCTGTGAGGTAAGGCAGGCCAGGTAGTGTCAGTCTTTGTACCACATTTATTCCCCGCCTCCTCCTGCCTTTTCTTGCCATTTCCTCTCTAACCCATGGAAATGCCTTCCTTCCTTCTACTGCTCTTCCGTCAGATGCCTTTCCCCAGCCCCCCTTTTCTTGATCTCTCTTGCCTTCTCCCCACCGAAGTTCTCTCTTGCCTTGATGCACGAGGCCCTGGACGGATTTTGCCCGTCCTCCTGCACATCTTCTCTCTGACTCTTTTTCGGCCCTCCCCAGCTCCTCTTCCTCCCTCCCTTGGTATTGGCTTTGCCATTTTTTTCACCTTTCTTAGCATGTTCTGCCTTTGAGAACATGACCACCACCCTCCGCCCCCTTCCCGCTCACTCCCCGCTTACTCTGGAGCAGGTGTTCTAAGCGCTAAATGATTGCTAACTAATTTAATCATGAGCAGCAACCTTAGGCGACAGGTGCTATTACTTTCCCATTTTATGAATGAAGAAACTGAGGTGCCCCAGCCACACAGCGAGGAGGTGCTGGGACCCAATCCCAGGCTGTTGGGCTCCAGCGTGTGATGGACACGTGTCCGTACCTGACCTCTAACCTGGTCTTCAGCCCGGTTGCTGCAGCTCCTAAGAGATGTCTATTAATTTTCTGTTGCCACATAACACATTGCCACAAACTTAGGGTCTTAAAACCACACACAGTTCCTGTCTGACAGTTCCATGAATCGGGAGTCAGGGCACAGTTAGCAGATCTCACCCGGCTACGTCAAGGTATTGGCGAGGCTGCGTTCTCATCTGGAGGCTCGGCTGGGGAAGAAGCTACCTCCAAGTGTATTCAGCTTGTTGACAGAACCCATTTCCTAGCAGTTGTGGGACTGAGGGGCAGGCCCTGGCTTCTTACTGGCTGTCAGCTGGAGAGGCCACCCTCAGCACCTAGAGGCCACCTAGGTCTGCCTCATGATCCCCTCCATGGGCAGCCCCAACATGGCAGTTTGCTTTTTCAAGGCCCAGTCTGCTAACATGGAGTCTTCTTGTAGAATGAAGTGTAATCAACGGAGTGACACCCCACCACCTTTGTCGTGTCCTGCCCACATTCCAGGGGATGGGTTATGCAGGGCATGGGGATTAGGGGTGACCTTTCGGTGTGCCCTCTGCAGGGTGGCCCACCAGTCTAGGAAATTCAACCTGAAACCACAACTCACCGTTTTCTTTCTTCCAACTTCCTGATATCAGCATCACCACCAGTCTTCTGGCCACCAGATTTTTAGTCTGAGTATTGGGGTGGACACCTCTTTTTTCTTTGTCATTTTCATTATCCTTTCACTTATTAAGTGCTCTCAAATTTTTGTTGAAATGTCCTTTGCAATTGCAATCCATCTTTCTAAACCCTGGTTTTTGTATGTCTCTCTGTCTTTTTGTCTCTGTCTCTGTCTCTCTCTCTCACACACACGCACTTCCACTCTGGTACTGCGTTTTTCCCAGAGCCTAGTGTCAGCTCAGTTGTCCAACCTTTTTCCTGTGAGCAAATCGCTTCACGCCCACATTTCTGCTCTGTTGGTTTAGAGCTTGCCTGCCCCTCCTGGAATGTCCTCAGCAGTGTTTCTTCCTCCCCCTCCCACTTTCCATGTTTGCTTCTTTCTTTGAACTCCAGACTTTGGTCCACTTAGGCCTGGTGCTTTTCTTCATGTTGGAATCATCATGGTCACTTAAACTGGATTACCCAAGCATGTGTAGACTTGGCTAACTTCCTTATACAAGGTGTGTGTGTGTGTGTGTGTGTGTGTGTGTGTGTATGTATACTTTAATGCTCAGTGAATTATCTGAATTAAAAAATTCATGAGAAAAATATGATCCACTAAATCAAACACGCTGCTGTTTGGCAGTCTGAGTCTCCAGGTCCTCCTGTCCCTTTGGCTGGCACTGCCTGTGGTTGGGCAGCCCAGACGTTAGCAGGCGTGATGGATGGCCGGCGTGGGGTGCCTGTGGCCACTTGGCTGGCCGCGCCTGCTCTCAGCCTGATTTACGCTCACCTCAGAGCTACATGTCACTCCGTGATATGATGCAGATGACGAGGCCTGTCCTAGCATGTGAGGCCTCAGCCATATCCATCTTGAGTGAACTTTTTCCCTCTGAAATTCTCTGTTTGGTTTCCTAGCTTAATTGACTACTGGATGGATTGGGTGCTGCTTAATGATGTCTGGAGCCCATGAGGGAGGGCTGTGTTGATGGACTGTCAAGGAGGGAAGAGACCACCATGTCCCCCTGGCGCCTCTGTGGGTCAACGCTGCTTTGCATCAGTGCCTTTTGGGTGTATGCTCTGTACTTTCCCAAGCCCTGGAAAGCAGTGTGCAGAGAGAAGGCACCTGTTCTGCCTTGAAGAAACTCATATGTGGGTGGGAGGCAGGGCACCAGGGGAAAAAGCGACACTTCCAACAGCAGAGCTGCAGCAGAAGTTGCCGTGGTGACCTGCTTCCTGCAAACGTCAAGGGAACATTGCAAAAAACAATCTTGGACTTGCTTCTCTTTGGACTCAGAGGGAGACACTGCTGTTTATGATGGAGAACTTGGGAGGGCCCCTTTGAAAAGAGGTGACTCGTGGGGACTCCAGTTACGATAGGATACAGAGTTGTATATTCTAGGAAGGAGGGAGACGGAATCTTGCCTTTGTCTAATAACAGCCAGTGAGAAGAACAGGAGTGATGCTTCAGGGGCCAGGGAGTCCATCATCCCTCATATTCTATGGGGAGGGAAGAGGCAAGGCCAGGTGTGTGATTGCTGCCTGGTACCAGACTGGCTCCCGGCCTTCCTTTCACCCAGCCTCCCAGACATTTGCTTTTCTGCCTAATTCAGTTAGGCCTCCGTGTGAACATTTTTTGCACAGTCTTGGTTAATCTGCAGGGAGTGCTCCTGGTACTTTACAGAGTACATGGCCTGACTCCAAACCCAGGCCTGCCCAGGAAAGAAAAGGGAGTTATGACAATTGCCAGGCAGATTTCTTCTTGGAAGCAGCTGGCTTTTTTCTGAGTGGAAACTTTATGGAGGGAACTAGCAGTTAATTAAAAAACAAAACAAAACCAACTACTATTTTTTGAGCACCTACTATGTGCCTGGTATTGGGCTAATGCTTTTATATCCATTGCTTCTTTTCAACCCCAGGACAATCCCAGCAGGTGGTTACTGTTGTCACATTTGTTATTGCAAATGGGGAAATGTAGGCCGGGAGAGGTCATGGGGGCCTTCGGGAGTGGAGGCCAGTGGACTCAACTTCGTAGAGCTGGACTCTCTGACCCCAAAACCAATGCCCAGAACTTGGGGATTTGCAGGCCTGTCTTGTGCAGGTTGTCCGTGACTTCTGAGAGCTACCATGGTTCTGACTGTGGCATCTTGATTAACAGAGAAATTGCCATCCCAGGTCTGTGATGGAGTCAGGAAGGAATGTTTACAAGACACCTCTGTGGTCGGCCCCTTCCTTGGGCTTGTCCAAGTTGCACTTGTAGCTTTGACTCTGTCCTCTAATCTTGGCCAGTGTGGATGTTTTAGGATTGAGCAGAGTCTCTCATGTGTTTTTTTTTTTTTTGGATTTATTATCCAAAATCGATTTATTACTCGATTTATTATCGAGTGCTATGATGGTTAATTTTATGTGTCAACTTGACTGGGTCACAGGGTGCTTAGGTATTTGGTCAGACATTCAGGTGGCTTCCACGCTGGTGTTTTGGGGTGAGATTAACATTGAAATTGACAGACTGAGTAGAGCAGATTGCCCTCTCTAAGTGTGGGTGGCCTCTTCCATTCAGTCGAAGGCCTGATGAGAACACAAGGCTGAGCTTCTCCCCATTAGGGGGGCAGTCTCTCCTGCCTGCCTGCCTTCGGAGCTGGGGCATTGTTTTCTCCCCCTGCTTCTGGCCTTGGACTGGAACCACACCATTGTTCTCCTGGGTCTGTAGCTCACCAGCTGCAGATCTTCAGCCATGTCATTCTCCATCACTGCCCAAGCCAGTTCCTTATAACTCTCTTTATGTATATGTGTATGTATGGATATTATGAATGTATGCGTGAGTTCTGTTTCTCTTTTTTTTTTTTTTAGATGGGATCTCACCCTGTCACCCAGCCTGGAGTGCAATGGTGTGATCATAACTCACTGCAGCCTTGAACTCCTGGGCTCAAGCGATCCTCCTGCCTCAGCCTCCCCCGGGGACTCTAAGCATCTGGCTAGTTCCCTTTCTCTTGAGAACCCTGCCTGGTACAAGCGCTCATCCCGGGTTACTGTCCATCCCCTTATTTCTGGGGTCAGCGGTCATCTAACCAACGTTCCTGCGGATACCGCGGGGAAGCATTTAAGCCACGGTCTCTTCATTCCGTTCGCTTTCTCCGCTTCTCCATGTCTGCGCTGACAGCTCAGTGTCAAATGCAGACAGCCCGTTCTCATTCTTCCTCCTTTTCTGCCTCCCCTTCAATGACATTAGGAAAATGTCTTTCTTCTCTCTACTTCCTCCGTTTTCTCTTCCTTTTTCCCTTCCCCTTGATTTTCTGTCTTATTGTTCTATTCAGGGTCCTAATAATTGGCCTAATAACTGTGGTTTGTAAGGGTAAGAGTAACATCGATCTCATTAGTCTTTACATGAAATTCTTCACAGTAAACAAGCCCACTCCAGAATTTCCAATGGTATCTCCAGCCACCCTGTTTCCTTCCAGTTAAATCTTTTCTTTAAGCACCAACTTTAAGATAAATGAAATATTTGTTTTTGAACCTTCTTCCTGCTTTGCTTTAATGTATTGCAAGATTTGCAGCTTCTCTGTGGGGTTCAGCATTTGTTTTCATTGAAGGTGTGCAGCACCTCTGTCACATCTTGTATCACAGAGGCTTTGGTGGGCTGGCTGAGGGTGGCCCGGCCACCGCTGTGGGGCCTGTCGCCATGGCAGGAGGTCCTACCTGCCATCTGTGCTGAGTGAGTGTCTCCCATTGGTGTCCTGGGGACACACACTCCGTATTTCTTTTCTGTTTCCTTTGCCTTCTCTGCATCTTTCTCGTTCACACTTCGTCATTCCCTGGTCTTTCCGCAATAACGCCCCTAAACGTTGATCTTGGGGTGCTAGTCTGTCGTGACGGCGAGTGTGTAGGTTTGACTGGGGCTGAGTGCTCTCTGACAGTGAGCACCAGTGATTTGCCCGAGACGGGTGGGATTACACATGCTTCCTATGCCCCTAGAGTAGGTGTCTGGGTCACGAGGCGTGGTGTAACCAGAACCTACGTACTCAGTCTTCAGGAGAAAGCAACCAGAGTTTGCTTATATTTTTCAGCTGCAGAAATTTCAGCTAATGGTGGGGTTAAATGTAAAAAAAAAAAGCAAAAAGCAAAACCATTAAACCACCTTCCCAAAAACCCAAACCAAAAAATGCAAGCAAGAAAACTGCAATATGTCCTTTGTCTTCTCCCGTCCCCGCCTCCCCTCGGCTGCATTCGTGTCCTTGGGTCAGAGATTGCTAGCTGTTAAAATTCAGTGGATATATCCCAACTCGGGAAGTATGGATGCTAGTCTTAAATTAGCTCTTGGGTTTTACAGGGATTTGAGATACCCTACATCTGCCCAGGAAAAGAACAGGCCTTCGGATACTGCCAGCAGTGTGAGTGCGGCAGCGTTTGGGATGACATCAGAATTCCACACAGTCGCTAAAGGGCTGTGCTGTGTCTCTTTTAATTGGAATTGTGGCAAGGGGAAGCTTAAAATCTCCTGGATTTAACCAAATTATTTTCCACACAGTTTTGTCCTTACATAAAGGACTCTTTTAGAGTGAGCATTGCCTCTCCTTCAGCAAAACCAGAGGAAATATAACATAAAGGAACTGTGGTTAAAAGAACATTCTAGAAGACACATGTATTAAACAGAGTAAGGCTTGTCATAGCATTACAGAATGTGGAAGCCAGCAGGGGCATGGTAATAAAATGAGTCAAGATTCTTCATTTTATAGATAAGATAGCTGAGGCCTTGGAGTTTCAGCGTCTTGCTCAAAGTCAAGATTCACTCATCACCACAGACTGTTTCTCACATTAGCCTGGGATATTTGATGTTGCCTCTCACGTGCTAGGGGGAATTTCCCACAGAAACATTATCTTCTTGTCACTGATCATAAAATTGCCTATAGCAAAAGCAGTAGTTGTTTCTGCATTCTCTTATTTCTCAGAAAATGTGGCTGATTTTTTTTTTTTTATCGTTACATATTTAGCAGGCAGGCTCCAGTTGATTTGGAGATTGGATCACTGTTGGCTGACGTCCTGAAAATCAGTCCAGTCTCATTTTTCCTTAAGCTGACAAATTTTGCTTCAGTGCCTTATGAGGCACATAGGTATGAAATGAATATTGTAGCAATTAGTCCTGTACCCCCCCTTTTTTCCCCTTTCAAATTCTGAAAGCACAAATGTGAAATTCATCAGATCAAACCTTTTATGCTTTAGAACTGTTGTAGCATTCTAGATAATTCACCCCTCCTTTGAAATATAATGCAATAAGGAATTTAGTAGAAATTTTTGGTAGAAATGTACTCATTTATTTTTAAAGCAGGAAGCTGTATTCCTCAACGGCCATTTTCTCGCGCGCATGTGGGCTAACTCAGCGCTACCCGGTCGACGACAGAAAAGCCAGTGCACGTTCTGAGTGTTAGTGCCTCCACTTGAGAGTGCATTAGAGGAGTTTGATAACTGCTGTTGTAATTTCCGCGAGACAGCTTATCTTTAATGCCGCTCGTATAAACACAGGGCCTGCCGCTGGGAGCTACAGAGGTTAGAACTGATTTTCATGAAATTTTTCACTTAATGAAATCTCATCAGTTCCTATCCTCCTGGCTATTTTATTTCGAGACCGAGGAGGGTCCGAGGATGAACAGTTTACAGAGACTGTGGCTTTGCTTCGGCTTTTCCTTGGATTTTGGGAGGTTGCATCCGATGAGGTCCCACTTTCATGAAATGTGTTCTGAGTGACTTGGATGGGAGCCAGCTCCGTTTGATGTTTTGTATTATGTAACCAGTCAGCTTGGCGTTGCAGACAATGAATTTGAAATCCCAGTTTTTAGGGATTTGCGGGAGGGATAGGGATGCCGTGAGCGATCTGGAGAATGAAAACTTGGAAAATCACAGTAGTTCAGGGCTCATTATGGAAACCGTGGCTATAAAATGTGATTCTTTTTGTCCCTAATAATCATCAGAAATCATATTTCAGAAGCTGAAGGAGATTCACAATGGATGGGCCGCGGGAGTCTGGTATCTGGGTGTTTTATTCCAATGGTGGGTGGTGGCAGGTGTGGTGACCTTTCTCACACAAGGACATTTAAACTGGTCCTTCATGGTCGAGCAGAGCTTCAACTGGCAGATTTGCAAGGGAGGGAAGAGAGGCTAAGAGGCAGGAGAACGCACTGAACGAATATTAACACTTAGCTCTGCACAATAACTTATTTTAAAAAACCATTAAAAACAATCAGATCTTTTCTCAAAGAGCAAAGGATTGCACCAGTGAGGATATATAGCAGAGTGGTCCAGAGACTCCGAAGCCAATTCTAAAAAGCATTTTGGGCTCTGGGAACATCTGTGGCTCTCTGCAGTAATTGTCTTATGGGATGTGGTTGCCTCCCCCACTTCCTATGGTTTTATAATATCTGGGGAGCCGGCCCTGAAATGTCTGTTCATTATTTCTTGTCTGTTACTATAGGGTTTAATTATTCCCAATGACCAAAAGCAGTTGGGGAAGCCGGCAGGCCTGGCCACGTCCCACGCCGGGCATTTTTACAGCCCATTCCTTTCTATCCTTTTTCCTCTTTGTTTTTCAGAGTTAAAGTTGTAAAATGAAAGTCCTCAAGGTTTTCTACTTTTTAGGCAGGTATGCTTTCTGTAGGAATTGTTTCAAGGTAGTTAAAAGTTGCTTTTAATCCTGGGTAACATGTATGCGGGAGACGGATTTGAATTTGGTGTTTAATATGTTGGTTCACTGAGACCCTGGATCCGGCCTGACCAGTCCCTGGTGACAGCTTCCAGTCCCGGTGCTTTCAGCATTTGCCTGTGTGGCCTGTGCAGGGTCCTTCTCCTCTCTCAGCGTAGTTTCCTTCCTGAATCTTAATGAACTTGTTAAAATGCAGAATTCCAGGGGCCTTACCTTGATAATAACTCCCTCCTTTTTTATTTATTTTTAAAATTTATCTATTTATTTATTTTGTGAGAGAGAGGGTCTCGCCCTGCACCCAGGCTGGAATGCAGTGGCGTGATCATAGCTCACTGCAGCCCTGAACTCCTGGGCTCAGGCGATCTTCCCCTCTCTGCCTCCCAAGTAGCTGGGATTACAAGTGCACACCTGGTAACAACTCCCTCCTTGACCAAACGTTAGTCCAGCTCCTCTGAGCCCTCTTTTCGATGAGGCCACAACCTTGGCCCCTGTCTTCTCTTTGACCTGCCCAGTCCAGTCTTAGTAAAGAATCCTGCTGAGTTGTCCCCCCACCCTTGATATCTGATCAAGTTCCTCATCCTCCATCTCTGACGTAGAAAGCCTTGGCCTGTCTTTAGCAAGAATTCTATGAAGCCAGTTTTGAGAGAATCCCCCCACCCCTGATGTTTACTTGTAGTAATCTTCCATCCACTGATATCCTCACCCTGCTCCTTGGCTATGAGTCCCCACTGGTCCTTGCTGTATTCAGAGTTGAGCTCAATCTCTTTGCCCTGTTGTGATACCCCTTTTGCAATAGTCTTGAATTAAGTCTTTACTTTTCAAACAAGTGTCAGAATAATGTTTCCTCCTCCTCCTCCTCCTCCTCTTCCTCCTCCTCCTCCTCTTCCTCCTCCTCCTCTTCTTCTTCTTCCTCCTCCTCCTCTTCTTCTTCTCCTCCTTCTTCTCCGTCTTCTTCTTCTTCTTCTTTTTTTAAATCCCTCCAGATCTTACTTTGCATGTCCAATGTGGGACCCTGTGCATTAGGTAGGGAAGGCTCACTTCTGAAACACAGTCCAAAATTACAGTGGCTTAATCCATCAAAAGGTTGTTTCTTGTCCACATAACATTCTATTCCAAATGGTGATGCCAGGACCCAGGCTCCTTCTGTATTGTGGCTCTGCCATCTCCAACATGTGCCTTCCAAGGTTGCCATGTTCCTGGGAGTCAAGTCATGGAAGGGGAAGGAACATGCAGGCTGTGTGAGGTGGGGTGGGCACATCGCTTCCCCTCACATTCCACTGGCTAGAGTCAAGCCCCATGCCACATTTAGAAAGAAGGAATGAGTTTGTTAATACCACCCATGAATCTGCATTTTAAACAAGTTTCACATGTGATTCTGACTTAGGGTGTGCCTGGGCCACATCTTTGTAAGCACTGTACATAACATTTGCTAAGTGCCCTGCACCCTGATGTTCCATGATTCTGTTGTGCTGGGACTTTTCACATGGGAAAAGGCAAGCAACTCCCTCCAAAGTGAAAAGAGAAGTTGAACAAACAAAATCACAAGTTGATTTTCTGCCCACATCGTAAGTTTGGGAAAGTGTGGTGACCTGTTAAGACCAGCTGATTAAATGGTCGGTGGCACCATAATTATCTTGCTGTGACACTTCTGCTTCAGGACCACACCAAGATTTTACCTTATGGTGTTTCTTTCCATGGTGGGGTGCTGGAGACTAGAATGCAGAACACAGGAAATATAAATGCTTGTTTTCTTTAGCAACTAATTACAGTGGGCAATTTATTATTTTCTTTGTCTCTTCCAATCCATTGAAAACATAAAGGTTTTTTTAACTTCTTCTGCTTGGAATCACTGATTTGGGATCAGGACAACTCTGATAGCATCTGCTATTAACTTGGTCATTTGTGTTGTGCTTTGAATTTTTTAAAGGCCAAGGATTTGATTTGATTTTTTTGTCAGGAAATAGGCTATAAGCAGAAATGTGGATCATGGGGGTGGTGGCGGTCAGTTTGGTGTGATGATCAGTTTTCCTTAATTCTGCTAAGGACTGAGTGAGAAAAAATATTTGGATCTGCGTGAGATATGGTTTGAGCAAGTTGAAATTGTAAGGGGAAGCTGGACTGTGAA
The DNA here is from genome assembly GCA_963574885.1 of Lepilemur ruficaudatus. Lineage (NCBI taxonomy): Eukaryota > Metazoa > Chordata > Mammalia > Primates > Lepilemuridae > Lepilemur > Lepilemur ruficaudatus. The sequence continues at coordinate 16,898 of CAUYRT010078765.1, forward strand.
TGCAAAGTCTTTGAATGCAACTATTTTTGAGTTACTGATTTCTTAATACCATCAGTTGCTAAGCTACTAACCAATATGACACAGGCTGCTGGATGCTTTCTAGATTGAATATAGATCTGACATCACACGGTATTAGGTAACATTTATAGAATACTTCCTGCATATGGACTTTGTTATTATGTTATTTTTTCATCCTAACAACATTAGGAGGTGTGAGTACCATTTTATCTCTGTTTTACCAGATTAGGGAATGAGGCACTGAGAGGTTAAGTGACTGCAAGGTAACATTGCAGGTGATCAAGACCCCGTTGACAATCAGGAGAATAAGTTTTTCATGGTTTTGTTCCATCTCAGTCTGATTTGTTCTGCATTAGCCGTTATGTTCTTGGATAACCAGTGGTTTTGGGAGAGAGCCCTCCCTCTTTTTTAAACATAGATTACATGATTCAGAAGAAAGTGGTTCCATTTGCTTTCATGATAATTATGGTTTCTGGGTTAGCACTCAGTGCTTCCAGCTTTTGAAGGCTGTGGGTAAAAGCAGCTCTATTTCTTACCAACCTTTGATGGTGTACAGCGTGCTCAGAAAGAACAGGAAGCTTATCCATATTAATGACTGGTCAACTGTAATTTCTTTTGGGGATCATTTCTTAGGATGTTATAACCGAATGCATTTATAATGCATTTAAGATTTCTGTTATTCTTCTATGGCGTCAAGGGAAGGCAGTATTTGGTCTCTTTGGGACCAAATCCAGTTTTAATCATTGCTGCTCCTGTTCAACTGCGTCTGGTGAGTTTAATGGAGAGGGCAAACTGCCCTTCCTCAAACCGTGGCAGACATCACCAATCAACTGTAGCACTTTTCCCTGGACGTGACATCAGGTGAACACTACCAATTGAGTATAGTTACCATAGTAATGTATTATAGTTGAACTTAATTATCACCTCTAGTGAACCATGTCCTTGCCTTTATTACCAAATAAGTAAATGATCGATTTAGATCAGCGTTTCTCAACAGGAGATGAAATTGCCTTCCCGGAGATGAACATTTGGCAAAATCTGGTGTTATTTTTGGTGGTCAGAACAGGGTAGCAGGTGAAGTTTCCGCTGGCGTCTAGTGGGTGGAGGCCAGGGATGCTGCCAAACATCCTACAATGCACAGGACAGCCCCTCTTCCTCCATGACAACAATTATTCAGGTCAAAATGTCAACAGTGGTGAGACGGAGAGAACTTTGACCATAACAGGTAGCTGGGAGTGAGACCTGGGAAGAGAAGAGGGGTTATGGGAGAGAGCAGGACACTTGGAAGAAAAAGAGAGAAAGAGTTTCAGCTTAACAGGTTAGCTTAAGGTAGGCTTGTGCTCAGATGTATTAATTCTCTCCCGTGCCCTGTTTGATAAACACAGAAGAAAGTGTCAACTCATGGAAGATATCCCAAATAAACAATGACATATGTATGGCTTAGTAGCTTCTTGGGCCCCTTTGTTGTCTGGTGCTGAGGGGGCTAGTAAGGAGTGGCTGATAAGGATCGCTGCACCTTTACCTTGGAAAGGTTAACCTTTTATTAAGAAAGCAAGCTGAGATTTTAACAAAGATCTATCTATATAATATCAATTCCAAGCTACAGGAAGTGATCAAACTGTCCAAAAACAAGAAATGGTTAAGTAAATTATGGAATAACCATATTACATAATTTAAATAGTTTTTTGGTGATATGGCAGAATGTTTGGGATATGGGATGTATAATACTTTGTATCAATAACTATATACCGTCTGATCTTAACTTCAATATATTTACATTAAAAACACGCCAAAAAACTTGTAGTTTCACCAGTGGAGAACTGTTTTCTCTAAGCTTTGATATTTCTACCAAATTTTCTTTAACAAAGCCAGGTTACTTTTGAGACGAGAAAAGTGTACATTCTTCAGAGTTTGCTATGGTGGTAAGGTTTCCATATTTAAAATAAATGAATTTATCTTTTGGGGATAAGTGTCACTTGTTTGTCAAGTGGCTGATATATGCCAGGGACAGGGGTAGATACTGGTGATTCAATGACACATGTAAATTACATGGTCCCTGTCCTTGAGGAGCCCTCAGTCAATAGGGGAGGCTGATACATGAATAGATAGATCCCACTATAGTGCAGTAAGTGTTGCTTTCGGGATGGGAATAAAGTTCAACAGAGGTTGAATAGCCAGGTTTCTTTGCAGATATGAAGGAAGACTTCACCCAGGAGGTGGCATCTGAGAAGGATCTTGTCTTAGTCTGTTTTGTGCTGCTATAATAGGAGACCACAGACTGGGTAATTTACAAACAACAGAGGTGTATTTGGCTCATGAATCTGGGAGCTGGGAAGTCCAAGATCAAGGAGCCACTCTGGTGAGGGCCTCTGGCTGCCATGCCAATGTGGTGGAAGGCATCACATGGCCAGAGAGCATAAGAGAGTGAGAGATAAGGGATAAGAGAGGGCCAGGCTCATTTTTATAACAAACCCACTCTCTGGATAACAACCCTAATGCATTCACAAGGGCAGAGCCCTCATGTCCTAATCACCTCTTAAAGGTCCCACCTCTCAACACTGTTGCACTAGAAATCAAATTTACAACATATGAACTTTGGGGGGCACATTTAAATTATAGTAGATTTTAATGGCAGAGTAGGAGGTTATGAAGCAAAGAAAGGTTGAGAAACACCTGGACGGTTGCTTTCTGAACTGTGAATGGAAGCTGCCTGCTCAATTTTGTCATGTAATTTATAAATTGCTATGGGAAAGAAAGTTATTGTCATTAATGCTACACGTTGCGGAAGTGTTTGAATGACCCCGTATAGAGATTTCCACGGGCCTGGACTGGGTCTCATTCTGTCAGGCAGGCCAAGTGATACTCCCACCTCAGCCTCCTGGGTAGCTAGGACTACCCAGGTGAAGAGGGCCACCCTGCCCAGCTAGCTAAAACATTTCTTTTGTAGAGGCAGGGTCTTGCTGTGTTTCCCAGGATGGTCTTGAATTCCTGGGCTCAAGTGATACAGTACCCCTTGGCATCCCAAAGTGCTGGGATTACAGGTGAGAGCCACTGCGCCCGGCCAACTGGCCTGCTTTACGTGACAATTAGATCAATTTCCTTGAATTAATTAAAATCTTGTTTGCATCGACTGACAAGCCATCTTGGGACCTTATAGACACATACCTTCAGAGTAAACTTACACTACTGGGTGCATAAATGAAACCGTTTTTACCTTGTTGCTTTAAACTCAGCCTTTTAAAGACTAAGTTGAATGAAGTTGAATGTCAGTTTTAGAGACATGAAGGCTGGAATTGCGGTTGTGGAACATGGGTTCCATCGTTCCTCTACAAACAGGCAAAGACATGGCGCGGCCAGTTGCCCCCGGAATTCTTGGTGAGAACCCTGGGGATCGCTCGTTAGCGAAGGAAGCTAAGAATCTGCTCAGCATCAAAGGGCATCTGCCTGTTCTGTTTAGGTCGATCTAAACACGAATAGCTTTTGAATTTAGAAAAGAAGATACATGCTGCCTAAGGCTTTAACCAGAATATTTTGTTCATTTACTAAGCAACTAATGAATTAATTCAGTGGTTATTCACTGCGTGCCTCCAGTATGCCAAGCCAGAGGTCACTCGCTGGCAAGGTCCCCTCCCTGGAACATCGCAGAGAATTGGAAAAAGCCAACCTGTTAGCACAGATTTTACTGCAGTCCCCTCACCGGTGCTCTTGGCGTCACTCGGGAGGGTCACTGTGGGTCTCGCCTCCAGCCTGTTCACACACATAGTGCCGCCGTGTTTGGGAAGCAGAAGATGGAAGATGCAATGACCTATAACTGCAGCGAAACGGCTGCTGCGTTAGGTGTGGGGACAGCCTGATGGGAAGTGAGGAAATCACAGTTCATTGTAAGAGCATGCTTGACTTTCCAAAGTTTAGCAGTGTGGAGAGGAAACCTTTTCAGCTCTTGACTGTGGTTTTCATGGTGTCAGAGCAGGACATAATAACTAGTGCCCATGTGCCATCATGTTCAGTAAGCTCTGCAGCGTGCGTATTTCAAATGGCAGCGTGGCGTGACATCTGTCTCAGCTCTGATTCCTCACTCTGGAGCACCACAGCTTCCGCCTGGGTTCCCGTGTCCCGGGCTGAGGCCTGGCAGCCAGGACGCTGGGGCAACTGTAGGCTCCTGTCGCTTGTTTCTGGTGTGTTAGGGATCACTGCCCGGTGCTACCTGCTGCCCACTGTCGGAAATCCATTGTTTCATATGTTTTGTCCAGTGTTTTAATTCTTTCAGGTGGAAATACATCTGGCCCTTTATTTCATTTTGTCTGGACATGGAAGTTCTAAAATATTTTACAATGCTTTCTTTTTCTTTAAAAACGGGGATTTAGGCTGGGTGCGGTGGATTGTGCCTGTAATCCTAGCATTCTGGGAGGCCGAGGCAGGATCACTTGAGGGCAGGAGTTAGAGACCAGCCTAAGCAAGAGTGGGACTTCATCTCTACAAAAAATAGATAAATTAGCCAGGCATGGTGGCATGTGCCTGTAGTCCCGGCTACTCAGGAGGCTGAGGCAGGAGTATCGCTTGAGCCCAGGAGTTCAAGGTTGCCGTGAGCTATGATGAGGCCACTGCACTTTAGCCTGGGTGACAGAGCGAGACTCTGTCTCAAAAACAAACAAACCAAAAAGCATTT